>CAUYSK010019997.1:0-49025 GCA_963575035.1 Avahi laniger | reverse complement strand
CCCAGCTACTTGGGAGGCTGAGACAGTAGGATTGCTGGAGCCCAGGAGTTTGAGGTTGCTGTGAGCTAGGCTGATGCCACGGCACTCGCCCCAGGCAAGAGAGTGAGACTCTGTCTCAAAAAAAAAAAAAAAAAAAAGAGTTCAGTCTCTGGAGTCAGGAAGTTCTGGAAGCAAGTCCCAGCTGTGTCAGTTACTTAACCTCTCTATATCGTGGTTGCCTTATCTGTAAGCAGCCACATCAGAGTTGTGATTTTTCAATGAGATAACCCACGTAGAGAACTTAGCATGGTGCAAGACACCTGGTATGCATTCCACAATTATTCACTAGTGATATTATTTGTCTTTTAATAAAATGTGCAGCCCTCTCAGGCTGCCTGTAGCAATAACCTAACAGAGTCATTATCCCAAAAGCAAAGGGAATCATATTAGGGGGCTTTTTGGGCAAGAGTTTGTTAAATGCCCTGAATCACACTATACTTACAGTGACATTTACCCCATCAAAACGCAGAGAAAGACAGGAACTGGTTTCAACTTGAATTCAATATTTCTGTGGCCCACACGCTGAATGCCACCGAAGCCTCCACTCCCTGAGCAGCAGTTTGTAGAGATGGAATAGTGGCAGTTTTTCATTTTCCAGAGTCCACTCACCCTTCCAAGAATCTCAATGCCTCATTGATTCATAATACAGTGCATAAAGATTTCATTTTTCCTGCCCACAGTGATACATTATGGAGGCAATCTGTTTTGCCACTGAAAAGTTTGCTTAGTAGAAAAATTTGGAGTTTTGACATTCAGGAAATTACAGTCATCTGTAAAACACGATTGATATGCCAAGGCTAACATTTTCATTGCACTCATGGAGCCAGAATAACTATGATAAAATATGTGTTACCCCACACACATTTCAGGATCTTTAAAGGAAACATTAGTTAGCTCTGAGAACCTCCTGCCAGGGCTCCAGGACTATAATGGCTGTGCCAGTTAGCTGTTTGCCATTCACAAGGATACCTCCATTGACCAAAACCAAGACTCACGTTCTAAAACAAAGTGAAGGCTCAACACATCCGACTTGGTCCTGGTCTGAAGACTGGAGCTATGTTTTCCCATACCACCAGGTTAATGCCACAGAGGGGAATCAAGAGAAATGAATTTGAGAATTCTACCCCCCTTTTCGGAATTGTTAACCAGCCACAAAAGGTACAGGACATAGATTAGGTAGAGCTGGAAGGTGAAGCCCTAAAAAGAGAAATTAGATTATTCTTTATCTGCCTACAATTTAAACTTGTTCTATATATTTTTAAACCCAAGTATTTCCTTGTCTCTTTGCAGGTATAATTTTCAGTGTTAAACAACATAAGAAGCCCAGGGCTCTGGAACTATCCACTTGTTCAATATTTGATTTCAAAATGATAAATGCAATCAATTTAGCTTAGAGGTGTGGATGATGATCTCCACGGCCATATTAGGGGGGGCAGTCCATTCAGGGTCAAGTTTGGCCAGGTTATGAGCAGTTTTTACTTTGTCCTCATGCATTGGGGCCCACGGGAAGTGCACATGCAAAGTATGTGGTTCCAAGGCAAAGGACAGGTGCCACTGTTCTTAACATTGGAAATGGCTTAAGTGATTCGTACCCAGCCTTTGGCCAGCTTTCTTCAGGTACTGAGAAATGCATTCTGCACAAAACATGTAAGTCTGACTCATGAATCAAACAGTCTTTAAAGGCCTCAGGGAAGTCCTGCATGCACTCATATTCAAACAATTATTGCAAGTGCTCACTGACATTTTACTATGTGTGAGATACAATTCTAAGTGATTAGCGTGTATCAATTCATTTAATTATTACTACCACCCTACGAGGCAGGTGCTACTATTATCATCCTCATTTTGTGGTTTAAGGAACTGAGGCACATTCAGATTGAGCAACTCTCCCTAAGTCACACAGCTAGCTAGTTATACATAGAGAGCTGGGATGCACATCTCCAACAGGGTGACTGCAGAGCTCATGCTCATGATCTATGTTATGTTGCCTTGCCTAAAGAAAAATTGTAAACGCCCTCTCTTGTCAGACATGCTGCCTGGATTCTTTCACAAGTGCCCCATGCCTGTGGTAGAAAGGATTTTTTGTCCTCCTGAAAGCTCTTGGCAAAACTTCACTCTGCTCCTGCCCCACATTAAAGTTTCTTGCAGCTAACAACTTAGCTTTATTCATTTCCTGCCAGCGATCACACAGATGCTAGAGGGGCAAGGCTAAATAAAGCCAAAGGGTGTTGGGAGGAGGACAGATAGCTGCCAAAGACACAGTTGGGCCATGGCATGCCTACCTAAGAACACTGGGACCCTCCATCAGGGGAGTCAGAGGAAAAGTGGTTTCTCAAGGGCATGTTGAGGATCCACTTGCTCCCCTACCAGGCTTAAGCTTTGGGGGTACACATATTCAAGGTTCCTGAGTCCCACTGCTCTCCTTTGGGCCTTATTTCAGCTGATTTGGAAATTAGTTGAGGGAAATTTAAAGAAAGGGGAGCAAGGACTCATTAGAAGAACAGAATGAGGGGACAACATAGAGGCTGGAGAGGTGGAGAAGATGGAAAGGAAGAAAGGCAAGTTAGGGAATCAAGGACAGGAAAAAAAGAGGAGTGGAGAACGGCAAAAGCACAGGTAGGGAGGAGAGAGTAGACTGAAAAAGAGGAGGAGATGTGAATGGCATGAGGTGAGGTGTGGAGGAGGCTGAGAGAGGAGGGAGATGGAGGAGAAAGGCAGATGGAGAGGCTCTCCCTCCTCGCTTCTGTGACCCCAATCCTGTCCACATGGGCTCTCCTCACCATCCCTTAACCGCATGCTGGGTACCACGGAAAGGCTTTTACGTTGCACGGGGCTCCAACTAGATGGCCTTGCTCTTTTCCTTCTTGGAGGCCCAAGGGCACTTACAGTCAGGACCTGTCTTGTTCTTAATTTGGACACATGTTATTTTTTTTCATGTGATTATGCTATGCACTCTCCAGGGATGGGAATCAGCTCTTAACAGCATGGTTTCTGGCTTCAAATCTCTCTCCTACCATTACAGGAAATCCTTTGAGCATTAGGGCGACTGACATCTTAAGCCTCTAGTAGTCACTACTTCATATTTATTAGCACAGACTTTATTAGAAAGCAAATAAAGATCCTTGCAGGCATGGGCTATGAGACAGGGCGGTTTTGTTTTGGAGGAAAGGCACTGCTTAGAGAGTGCAGGTGCTGGGAGAAGGAACGAAAAGGACAACCAAAGGAAGAATGGAACAAGTGCCCCAAATACTTCCCTCACTTAAGCACTCCCCCAGAGTTGATCTATTGGATCAAGTAAGTGTAACAGACCTGATATGTTCTTGTTTCTACATAATCATTCTTCTCTATTTATATGGTACACATGACTCAACTTTCAGAAACAGTTCTTAAATACTCCTAGGCACGAGTAAGAAAGGCTTTGGAAGTCACCTCAAATCCTCTGTGGAAGTAGGCAGGATATAAAAAATGTGGGGCAAAAATAGAAAGCCTTTCCTTCTTGTTTATCTTCAAGATGACTTACAAATTGATTTAGAGGGCTTTATTACTCTGTGAGTCACACACTTGGCTTATAGCAGGTTTTCAAAGCCAGGCGCCATAAAAAGGACCTAACATATTGTGAGAAAATTCCAGGGGCACTCTCACCCGGATGGTTCCTGTGTTCACTGCTGGGCCTGCCTGCCTCCTGACACCACCCAAGAAATTGAGGGAACTGCTAGGGCATGAAAATTAGCAGCAGTAGGTCTATTCGGTACCTTCCCCCTCCAGGGTGAGGCACATGACTGGCACCCCCAAGGGGCTGTTTTCAGATGAGACTCTCACAGCTTGTGTGGGTTGTTGAGAGTGGGAAGTATTTGGAAGATTCCAAGCTTATTATGCACAGGCAAGAGGCAGGCACCCACAGCGCTCTGGTCCCACTTAACAGTGAAGTCGGGCTTTTCATTTCAATGCCTCTGGCTTCAACCTACGCTAACCAGGCCCATTTCTCCTTCCATAGTAGTCTCAGGACCCCAAGAAAGCAAGGCCTTTGGAGGACTCTGTAGGCACAAGCCAGCGGACAGCTTCAACGCATCTCTTCCAGTAGCTTCCCGGCTGTTCTTTCCATCCCAGCCCCCTCTGCACCGTTCTCAACAGTTCCATCGATTCAATCTGTTACCCACTTAGCAATTTTCTTCATTTCTGTCCCTAGACAGTTTCTCTCACACCTCCCCCTATTGTTCTGTTTCTTCTATCTCCAGGGTGATCGATGACCCAATAGACATTTACATTTACAAAGCAATTGCATTTACATAAGATAGCTCTTGTCTACAGCCAAAAGAGGCACAAATATAATACATATATAATAGAGAGCACCTATTCATCACCCACATTTACAGTGCCTTGGAAAAGGATAAAGGATAGACTGTTCTAGGAATTGTTATATGGGGGAGAGAGCCCTATAAAATTTATCACTAAAAGTAATCAATGAGTTCCAACTAATGCGCTCCATACCTCGAGGTAAAAATATATCCAAAAGTATGGGGAAACCATATTTACTCCTCAAAGTTTGCTGAATTTAATTTGAGCTTTCATCGATTTCATTTAATACAAAGATTATATAATTAGGAAATCAGTATCAATTGAAAATACCAAGTCTAGTATTCATCCATCAAGGTTTTTTGGTAATATCTAGTAATGGCAGGAGATTCTCATTTAATTGAATTGGAAATGCAACATATATTAGCTTACAGAAACTTAATCAGTGTGATCAAATTAAAACGGGCCACTCAGACGTACCATTCCTGATTAAGGCACTTGCAAACATGCCAGAATTATCAGAGATTTGCGGTGGTAATGATTTAAACTCAGGTTTCTTCTCTGGGGATTCAGACCTGAAATTTTTTTCTTTTTACTAGACAATTAGAAAACTCCATCTTTATTTTGAAAAATATTGCAACAGTATTATTGACATTAATTCTCAAAGAATGCAGCGTAGTAAATATCATGTGCTGGTGATTTTTTTTTCTTTTAGTGTTCACCGCCTTCTCTTTAAGATGAGGATCATTAATCTCAAAGCTTTAGCTCTTAGGAGTGGTAATGAAGTTTGGCAATGGTGAAGTGACCATTTTTAAAAGTATTAGGGGAAAACTCACTTTTCTGCTTTCTGCAAAGCAGCTCTAGGTTTCACCGAAAGGGATTTGCTTATAGTCCTATTCAAAAAACGCTTTGACTGAACTGGCCTGCTGTCCTGGGTAGAAGACTACAGAATTAGGCCATTTCTTTTCAATGCATTCTTAATAGACCATTATAAACACTATCTTGGGAGATGTGAGTTACTTTTTCCCCCCCCTTTTAAAACTCATCTTCCTAGCTCACCACTTTTTAAATGAAGCTCTATTAAATCACCTGGAAAGGATCTCGTGTTTCTAGCTCCATTATTTGTGTGGATAGTGGTGATGGGGGCTTGTCTAGCTATTTGTTTGTACTTTAGTCAGCAAAGCCAGCTCCCTCATTTAACAGGAGAGAAAACAGAGATTCAGAGAGGCTAGGTGACTTTCTTAAGGTGGCAGAGTTAATTAAGGTCAGGTCTGGGGATAAAAGTCCAGTCTATTGAGCCTTGGGGTTTTATGCCCCCCACTGCTGCTTGCATCCAGCCCCGTCTCAATTAAGACACATTTTAAGTCATGGTGATCTGCCTTAAAAAGATAGCACACTAGTGAATAAGAGACACCTGCTAAAGAAAGAACAGCTGTTGGGGGAGGAAGGAGGAAGATTAACAGGATAAGGGGAATTGTGTGCTGAGATGGGGTGGGGTATCCAACTTCCAGCAGGCATTGCAGCAGTCTTCTATGGCTGAAGCCAGGCCAGGGAAGATGGTTCTAATATCCATCAAAAGCATAGTCAGGTCAAACTTGCTAACCAAAAAAACAATAATGAGGTTTATACTTTGGAAAAAGGAAAGCTTTATTTCCCATAAAGGGTAGAAGAAGCCTGTTGGGTGGCCATTCCAACAGGCTGGAAAGCGGAGCCCTGGCCAGAAGCCAGGCACACGTGCTTCAAAGGACAGACAAAAGGAACAAGCTTTTATAATGAGCAAGGTGGTCAAATATGCGTATTCAACAAGCTATAGGAGGAGTCATGAATATTTATGAAGGGAAATCATGCATTTGTAATTGTGTTTTATATTTCTCCCAACCCGTTATGGTGGAGAATTCTGTTTTAAGGTGTTTCTAGGGTCCCCTTGGCCAAGAGGGGTCCATTCAGTTAGCAGAGGGCTTAGGGTTTTTTTAGTTCACAAACTCATAGAGGCAAACAGTAGAATGGTGGTTACCATGGGCTGGGGGAGGGGCAAACGGGGAGATGATGGCTAAAGGGTACAAACTTTCAGTTATGCAAAATAAATATACTCTGAAGATGTAATATACAGCATAGTGCCTATAGCTAACAATACTGTATTTTATATGTAGCTAATAATACTGTATTTTATATGTAAAATTTGCTAAAATTTACCAAAAAACAAAACAAAACAATAATAATAAAGAGGGTGGGAGGAAACTTTTGGGGGCGGTAGGTATGTTCATGGCTGTGATGGTGGTGATGATTTCACATATCCCCAAACTCACTGAGATGTATACATGAAATATATACAGCTTTTTATATGTCAACTACACCTCAATAAAGAGGTTAGAAAAAAGCACTCAGGCATGTTTTTTCAGACGCTAGTTTGGAAAGGTGAAGACAAGAGGTAAGTTCAAATAGAGGAGACTGTTGGCTAAGAGCATCCCGGATGTGCTCCCAGCCCCTGTCTATAATATCATGGGGCTCAAGGGAATGCAATGAGTCCTACACTTGGTCCAATATCAAAATCCTCAACAAAATGCTTTGTTTAAAATAATTTCAAGGATCTTTAAAGTTCAAGGGAAAGGAATTATTTAATTACTTATTCGTTCATCTATTTTTTTTTTAAGGCTAAGTCACTTTAATCTTTGCACACATGTAGTTATGGTGTGGTCACTTTCTGCCCTTGCTATAAGATGAAACAAGAGACTAGGTGGTCTTTTCCAGGGTGTGCAGAAGACACTTTATACCCTTTACCACAGACACTTTGCAGATGCGTCTCACATCAGTGCACACACTGAGAGCCCATTTTGTACTCTAGTAGGCTCCGTGGAAGATAAAAGAAGTATGCCTACTCTTCCTCAAGGAGCCATAGCCATAACTTCGCTGGAGAGATAAGTAAACAGAAGGAAAGTTAACAATAAAGAAGAGAGCTGTTATTTCCAGAACTTTGTCTTTCATTGCCCGGCACCCATAGTCTTCTAGCCGAGTCTCTGGCTGCACCTTCCTTACAAAGCACAGCACTTTGTTCCTTGTATTGCAGTTATTTGTGTATACGAGCATCTTCTTTGCTAGAAAATTGGGTGCTTAAGAGCAGTGCCTGAATTTGTGTCTGTTTCAGCCCCGCTACCTCCACCTCCGCCCCTCCTTCTCTCACTTCTGCCTCTCCACATCCACCCCACCCCAGCATCTAGTACTGTGCCTATCACATTCTAAATGTACAATAAATATTTGCTGATTGAATTCGTGAATAAATGAATGACCCATCTTAGTGCCTGGTTAAATGTTAGATGGGTATTGTTCAGAGGAGGGAGAGATGCCCTCAGGCTGCATCAGGAGAGACATGATAGAGGAAGTGGCACATTAATTGTTTTGACATATGAGTAATAACAGTGATTCCATTTACTGAGCACCAATATGTACCAGAAGATTTGCATAAGTTATCTCACTGAATATTTAAAGAATCTCTAGTAGAGAGGGAGGTTCATTACTATCCATATTTTACAAATGAGGAAACTGAGGTTTAAAGAGGTTAAATAATTTGTCCAAGGTGCTAGAGCTGGGATACAAAAGCATGTCTATTTAATTTGAAAGACTGAGCTCTTCCCAACAAACCAGGATTTGGATGAGAGCAGAGGAAGGATGTAAGTTATTCAAGATAGGTGCAATGATATGGAACAAAGGGCACTTGGCAGACAGGGAGGAGACCAGTATAACCAAGGGAAGGCTGGGCCTGACAATGACACTATATGATTGGTGACAAGGTTTAATTAGTCAGCGAACATAATATAAACCCCTAGAGAGACAGAGTTTCAAATTTATAAACAAAATTGTGTATAACATTATATAAAATAGCTACAGTGAATATATATGAGAAAAACCCCTGGGTCTTCTAATGGCATTTGAATTAATAAGGCAGACTTTGGTCTAAACATCTGTCTGACTATTTTCCGGGAGAGGATGGCTTAAGCAACTAAAATAATCCTCTCCCTAAGCTAATGGTCTTTTCTTCCCCTACAGGTTTCATTACAGCCTAGCACAGAGGCCAGTTTAAGGAAATGGAGTGGAAATAGTGTGTGTTCATTTAGTCTTGAGAGCAGAAGCCAGTTGGGGAGCGTTACTCAAAATCTGCGGCATTTTTTTTCCCCTCCAAGTGTTTCAGGTTCAGCCTGGGTGTAGGCTGTAATCTTAGGGAACAATCACCTGTCAGTCTGGTCCCTTTCATTTGTTCAGGGCAATTTGTCCATACGAAGGGAAACATTTCTTTCTTTCTTTCTTTTTTTTCTTTGTCTTTTTTTTAAAGATCTTGCAGAAGTGAGCATGAAGTGCAAGGATGTCCAATAGCCAGAACTGCTTTGCCTGTCACTGGGGAGCTGAGGCATGGTGGATGAAGCCTGTTATCCCAAACACTGCTCCCTGAGTATTCTCAGGCTGCGTCTATACCAGCAGTTATCAACTCATTCTTAGCAGTAGGGCTTTTTAAAATGAAATCTAGGCAGACTCAAATATACAAAGCAGATTAAAATGGAGTCACTCAGGGAGAGGCAGAGTGGGGGCCTGGAGCCCTATCTATTTACCACTTCACACCACCCCATCACTCCCACTTATGCAAGGCTCTGAAGTCCTGCCTCAGGACCCAAGGGCTGCACAGAACATAGATTGAAAATCACTCATCTACTCAAAGGAAGGATGTGGCAAATGCATCGCAATGATTCCATGGGCCCAGGTTGCATCTTAATACCTCTTTTAGTCCTTTTTCATCTGCTAGAAGCCAAAATTGAAATGGAGAATGGCGACTGCAGATTCCCCACCAGGAGACATTTGCAGGGCAGGGAGGGTGGGAGGGAGAATAGGCTTTTTCTTGGTATTCCTATTGCCGAGCACAAAATACCTTGCCCATTGTAGGCATTCCGTAATGTATGGTAACACTGCCTCCTATATTATAAGAAGGCATAAAAAATAAACAGCCATACACAACATAATGCATTTGTTTGTTTCTTGCCATCAAGTGGGGGATAGAGACCAGATAATCAGGTAAAGAAATCCACAGCCTCCAGACTTGACGTATTTGTTTTCAAGGACAAAGCTGAGTATGTCTAATTAGCCCCTGAAATATGGTTGTCAAAGGAGGGCAGGTGAAAAATGAATAGTTGGCGAGGCACTAGGCATGCAATTGGGAAAGGACATGACTATCTGTGTGAGAAAAGGGACATCTATTGCAAACCTGGCATAAGGATGGCAAGAAGATATTGTCGGGAAAGAGGGTATGAACCTGTCAAGTTTACTTACCAACATTCCTAACAACCTCTGGGAAGAGTGTACTTGTGCCTAGTTATTTTTTGCAAGGTCTCTAGAGACACTATATTGCTTGTTTTCACACCCTCCTAGTGATGCCAGGAGGAGTGACAAGAACGATTATCTGCATTTCACAGAAGCAAGGGGAGCAGTCCTAGGAGAGTAATGTGGGTGGGCAGTGGCAGCATACTATTTTCTGACAAAGATTACAACTAGAGCAGGTGCCGGGGTGCCTACTGTGAAGGCACAAAATAGCTTGATCACCCTTGAAGGGTCCATAGGCACAAATGGAGGAAACGAAGGTAAACATGCAGACGTTGGGTAGAGAGCATCTCATTAAAGCCTGTGGAGCACAAATCTCCTCCCCAACCATGATGAGAATGAGGGACACTCTTGAGGGGCCACTTGGAAGCAAGCCCAGTGTTCCTAATTCCGTCAGTTACGATCTTTGATGCCAAAAAAGCAAAACTCATTGGACTCCAAAGCTGGGAGAATCACTATGCTGGCTCAGCTCCACAATCCAGCCATACTGTGTCTGCTGTGTCTGCTGAAGGTGCCTGGATATCCACCCCGAAGGGAACCTTCAGAATTTGCTACAGACCATGCCATCCAAGCAACTGATGAGCTCTCCTTGAATCAATGTCATGGAGTAGTTTTCAGGACTAAATGGGATAATGCATGCATTTAAAGCATTTTGAACAGGGCTTGGTGCACAAGAAAGACTCAATAAATGTTATTTCTTATTATTGAAAAATTCCTGGCCTTCATTGTATTTGGTGGTCTTTACCATCTTTGTTGGAAAGAAATTCTGAAAGTTCCTTATCTGTATGTAAAGGTGTAAAGGTTTCTTTCTTTTTTTTTTTTTTTTGCAGGTACCTAAAATTATTTGATTCCAATATCAGAATGGCCTGTGCTTGGGCCCTATCGTGTAGGGAAAATAACTTAAGCTTTAGAGCTAAATGAGCCCTGCTTTCAGTCATGGCTCTGCCACGTCTATTTATGTGGCTTGGGGCAAAATGTGCCATTTCCCCCAGCCTTAGTTTTCCCATCTGTAAGATGTAGATACAATTTCTGCCTCATAGGATTGTCAGTAAAATTAATTGCAGTAAGGGATGAGAAGACTCTTTGTAAACTATAAAATATCATACAATGGTTTTTTAATTATTAGGAATTTCAGACTTAGCCAGACTTGCCTCTCTTCTCCCTCATGTCCCCAAATTCATTCTAAGCTTTACAGACAGTGATGGCCCAACATATATCAGGTCTGCCAGACTGCATAGGGCCAGCGAGTTGATCATTTTGATTAAATGATCCAGTCAATTCAAGCAAGCAGTTTTCTCAGATGTTCTCATCTCCTCCTCTACTCAACCCCACTCAAGTGACCCAAAACACTGGCTCCTGTGATATACTCTAAATATATCCTTTAAGCAATACGATGTTCTTCTCAGACCATCTTCACCATCCACAATCTTTCCAGGGCTGCTAGGCACCCGTGCACTGATGATTTGTGCTTCAAGTGCATGTGACATCTTAATTATCCAGTACAAATGCTACTTCAAGCAAGCACTAACAGATGGTGGCCTGAATTTTATAGCATTGCCAGCATTTTCCGGGCAAAATTTATAGTTCACTCATCAATGAGCTGAGTCCTGTTTTCATTTTTCTTTTTTGTTTAAACTTTAGCAAGCGACCATCCTGAAAACCCAAAGCATGTTTGTAATTAAGTAATAGCCACTGACCAATAATATCGTTTTATTTCTGTTCTCCCTACTCCTCCATTCTTAGGTTGCTTGCACGCAACACACGAAGTAATGAAAGTGTCCAAGCCAGGTGCTGGTGGTGGAGTGCCAGGCAATATCACCTTTATTCTCAAGTTGAAATACTAAGGAGACAGTGAGATTTCACCACCCCCTACAGTTCCTGCAGAATCTTCTTATCCACTCAATCTTATTCCAAGTAAGGCTTCCACCAGCAGGACCAATCTTCTGATCTTAGTGAATCTAAGTCTGATATAGTCCCTAAGCATAAAGGATATCTCCAGGAAGGGTGGACAAACTTAGCCTCATGAGATAAGCCCAGATGTGATCTGAGTACTGGCCCATTCACATATTATTAATAACTACGTGATCTTGGGCAAGTCAATGTCATCTCAGGTTCCTCCTCAGCAGAAAGGGCTGATAACACTCCATAGCTCTCTTATAATAATTAAACAAAATAATATGTAAAGTACCTTGCACAGTGCTTGACACATTAAAAACACTCCATAAATTATAGTTAATAAAATCACTTTATTAATATATGTTTGCTGTATGTGAGGAATTGTTCCAATTTCTTTACATGTGTTGTTAACTCATTTAAATAAATCAAACCTTTCCTCAAATATCACCTTTTAGTGAGGTTTTCCCCAACCACATTAATTAGATTATACAAATTTCCTGCTCCCATCACTCCTTATCCCTACCCTCTGCTTTTCCCCATTATGACTTATTCCCTTTCAAAATACTCATATTTTACTTATTTGTTTAATGATCGTATCCCTCCACTACAATGGGCATAAAGGGTGAGAAATTTTGTCTGTTTTGTTCTCTTCTGCATCCCTAGAGCCTGGAATAGTACCTGGTACCTAGCATACACTCAATAAAAATTTTAAATGAAGAATTTAATCCTCAAGAAAACCCTATGACACAGGCACTATTAGTACCCTTGCTTAGCAAGTGAGGAAACCGATGCAAAGGGAGATTAAGTAACCTGTCCAGGGCAATGCTAGGATTTTAAAGCTGTAATTGGGCTCCTGTATTTGCTATCTTAACCATTATACTATACTGCTTCTTTTAAAAACCTTATGGTAAGGCAGAGGGAGAGAGGGAGAGTGGGAGGGAGTGCAAGAGAGGGGGGGGGGAAGAGAAAGAGAATGGTGGCGGGAAGGAGAAAATATGAATGAGAGAATGAGGATGATGAGAAGAGTATATGTGATTCTATGAACTGCAGGGTTTCTTTTTCTTTTTTTCCCCCATTTTTGTCCCCCTCCTTCTCCCTATGAATAGGATTTACTTTCTTCTGATGAAATCTCTGTACTTTGGGACTCTAGCTTTGGCCATGTGATAACGGCAGTGATGAACTATTTGTTCTCAAAATAGCATCTTCAAAGGACATTTCCATTTTTAAAGTCTCTCTCTCCATTGTTACATGTGTCTTTTTACAAAGTTAAGTGGGTGCAAATTATTTACACACCAAAAAACTCATAGCTATTTAACACTGTACTAAAGGTTCTAGCCAGTGCAATAAGGCAAGGGAGAAAAAAGCCATCCATGTTGGAATGAAAGAATAAAACTGTCTTTATTCACAGACGATATAATCTTCTATGAAGAATATCCAATGGATGTCCAATGGAATGTCCAAAAAAATAACTCCCAGAACTAATGACTGAGCTTAACAAGTTTGCAGAATACAGGATTAATATACAAAAAACAATTATACTTTTATATACTAAAACTAAATAATTAGAAATTGAAATAAAACAATACTATTTACCACAGCACCAAAAGTATGAAATACTTAGGGATATATCTGAAAAAAGATAGGAAAGGTATATACCCTGAAAACTAAAAAACCTTGATGAGTAAAATTAAAGAAGGCCTAAATAAATGGAGAGATAGACTGAGTTCATGGTGACTCAATATTGTTAACATGTCAGTTCTTCCCAAATTTGATATACAGATTCAACACATCCCTGAAAAATCCCAGAAGGCTTTTTTCTCTTTTTGTAGAAATTTATAGGCTGATTCTAAAATTCATATGGAAATGGAAAATACCTACAATGTCCAAAGCAACTTTGAAAAGGAAGAATGAAGTTGGATGGCTCACACTACCTGACTTCAATACTTATTATAAAGCTACAGTAATCAAGACAGTGTGATATTTGCATAAGGATAAACATATGGATCGATGGAATAGCACTGAGAGTCCAGAAATAGACCCAAATACATATGGACAACTGATTTTCAACATAAGTGTCAAGGTAGTACAGAAAGAGCTCAGATGAGAGCCAAAAATGTTGGGGTGAAAGAGCAGATGGAGAACTGATAAATGAATGGACAAACAGATGAGAAAATGAAGGAGGGAAGAAAGGAGGGAGGGAGAAAGAGAGAGATGGGGGAGAGAGAGAGAGAGTTTATTTTTAATACTTGGAGAAAAATAGGAGTCCTGTCTAACATCATTCTTCCTTTTATTCCTAGGTTTTCCTGAGTGAGAGAGAAAGGAGTGTAATTCCAGACAGCACCTGGGAACCTCACATAATTCTGAGCTCCTCCAGAGCAATGCAAGTGAGAATTCTCAACTATGCATGGAAAAAAATAGTCATTGGGGACCCCTGTTCTAGAGAGGAGCAACACGTTGCCTCCAAGATTTTGTGTGGCTGGTGAGAGGAGAAAAAAATGGCTTCTGCTTTTCAAGGCTTGATTAAAAGACCACTCTTCTTGACTAAACTATAGAACCATGACCAGTATGGACAGTCACATATTTGGTTGTGAGGGGGGGTGAGGGGGGCGGCATTTATTATGTCAGTAAGTTTACTATACATCCTAACCATCACAGAGTTGCATGTGAACTTGGTAGGAAATGTTTCCATGGCCCGACTCTTTCTTCCTGGATCTGCCACTCACTTGTTGTCACATCCAATCTGTGGGCATTATTTATGTAGTGCTAGCAGTGCTGGGGCTTCTGCTTCCCCATTTCAGGAACTGGCAAAAGCAGATAACCAGGCAAACTGAGCCAACCAAAGAGCTCATCAGAATCATACTGGCCAGGTCACACTGTCCCCAGCTGCAATACATTGGCAGCTGAAACAAATACAATCACTAGTTGACATTTATTGAGCACTTGCCATGTGCCAGGAACTATGAAAGCCTTACTTGGATTATGATATGTAATCCTCACAACATCCCAATGAGGTAGGTACAAAGTTAATTAAGTGATAGAGCCAGGATTCAAGTCCAGGTCTATCTGACTCTAAAGTTGATGTCCTTTCAAATACACACAAGCTTTCCTGATTAATTTATTTAAAGAGATATTTGAACAGCCCTATACTACAGCTGGTTAGCAGTAAGTTAAACATCAAAGTATGTCAAGCCTATGTCATTTACCTCTTGTTATTGAAAGTCTTTTTCAAATGGCTTAGGCTACTTTCCTGCCTTACTAATGAATGTACTTTCTGGGATAGATTTGAATTTTTTGTTGTGATCAAAGGTCTCACACTATCCTGCATGAGGAATATTGAAGGAAAAGGTAATTATGCTACGAATGAACTCATCCTCCAGCACACTCTACTAAAAGCCATTTTTAGGAATTCATTCTGACATCAGTTTATGCTTTCGTCATTTGTCTTTTTCTACAAAGGAGCAATTGCATAGAGAGAGAGAGAGAGAGAGAGAGAGAGAGAGAGAGAGAGAAAGCGAGAAAGCAGTCAGTCATTTTAATGCTTTGGTTTATCACAAGTTTTTGAGATATTCGACTTGTTCTAATAGCTAAACTAAGAAACGACTGACATATCACATAAAACTGCAGTGATTATTTGAAAAGTCAAATACTTGGCCATTTGATTGCTATGTTCATACAGCATACAGCCATTTGGAAGTGAAAGAACACCCTCTCACACACACTTTCATACATACAGAGGCAAAATAAGGGGTTTCAGCAACAGTCACAGCCTACTGTCTTAGAAGGAATGCATGGCTCTCAATTAGAGGAAATGGCATAATCACGATATAATATTGCAGGACTCTGACTCCAGGGATGAACACAGAAACAGCTGAATCCGAACATAAAACTGCTCCATGCTGAACCCATACAGAGCAAGCAAGATTTCACTTTATCTTTCTAAGGCAGAAAAGTTTTTCATTTGGCTTCTGCCAGCGAAAAGCAAAGGGGTGTCAGTATGTTTACTTTATTTATGAAGCTATGTGCTCCTGACTGCTCTCATCTAGATACTGCTGAATAGGTAAACAGGTCTATTCTCTATGAGATGCTTTTGGCAAAGACACGTTGGAGTCAGTCTTCCTGTGACATCTGTGACCAGGCTCAGCCCCAGTTAGATCTGTGAAGTGAGCAAGGTTTGACTTGGTCATGTCACATCCCATTTCTGTACACCTTTGCCCCCATTTTAATATACCTCCTTTTCCCTGGCTTAATTCATTCAAGCCATCACTTATAGTACTTAATTCAACATTTATAGCATCATCTACCAGGCACTGTGCTTGGGTGCTCTGCACTGGCCCTGTAATATTTATGGCCTTCACTAGTATTTGAAAACTGGACTTAGTCCTTGTCATTTCCTAGCCTGAGCCTACGTGAAAAACATCTCAGACTGAGAGGAGTGATCGATTTCCATCATCATCTCAACTGCTTGCAATCTAATTTTTAAACGGATGCCTCTGAATGTTATATATGTGTGTATATATATATGTATACTCTCTCTCTCTCTCTCTCTCTCTCTCCATCTCCTCAGTCTTGGTTGGCTGATTTGAGGGAGAATCACTGTAGTGATCTATGAGTTCTCTTTATTGCTTCGTTGATGAAGGAGTATATTAAAGACTTGAGATAGCTCAACAATGATGTTGAGAAAGGGTGACTGTCCAAACACAATAGGAGTGATGTTATTTTGGAGAAAAAGTGAAACATTTGAGAAGTGTGTGCTTTTTCCTTTCATCATCGCTACTGCTATATTTTTTTTAAAGTGGGATGATTCTAATTTCTCCAGAAAGTCACCGTTTTCACAGTGGCTGGCCGAGCCCAGCTATGCAGAGGGGAGAGCACTCGGCTAGACATCCTGAAGCCTGGCTCCTGGCCTCTCTTGGTGTGATTAGCTCAAATATCTTGCTCTCCATGAGAATTGTAGCATACATTACAGTAGAAAGAGCATTAGACAACTATTAGAAATCCAGGCTTCTAGGTTGCCCTCTGCTAGTAACTAGATGTGTGGCTTGTGGAAAGGAACTTACCTTTCTTGAGTCTTAGTGTCCTTATCTGTTTAGCGAAAGAATTAGTCTCACGTAAAGTGAAAATGCTCTGCTACAAAATGAACATTATAAAAGCTCTTTGTGGCTACTGCGCATGCTCAGCTTTGACAGTTTAAGTGCTTTCTGGGGACAATCCAGTGGGTCAGCAAATGGATTAACAGTGGCCTGCTGTGTTGGCCAGAATAACAGGTTCACATTACCAAAGGGAACCATATGTGAGGCTAAATGCAGTGGCCTGGCCTGGTTGGTCATGGGTCAACCTCTGTAAAACCTATGCTTTCTGATCTCAGTGGTACAGCTCCACACTGATGTGTTCTTTTCTGTCTTCTCAATTTGGCTCACTGTCGGCATACAAGAAACTGCTTGCACCTCCCTGAAAGTCATTGCCAGGGTAGTCTGGCTCTGCTGCTCAGACATATCCCATTCCATCTGTTCCTCTCTGAAACAGAGGGCTGGCTACCCAGCAATGAAATAGAGCAATGAAATAGAGCAAGCAGAACTGACATAACTTTTAAGCTGTAGGTTTTCTAAGCTCCTCAGCATGTGACACTAAATCTCAGTAGGCTCCAAATGGATTGAAAGTTGGAAAAAAGGTGGAATTAGTCATTCAATTTTAGCTCGACCTAATCCACAACTTCTACTTCTTCTGACCAACACACAGGATTCTGTCCACCTGAGTGACAGACTTGCATTTTCTTCCTCTGACCTAGCCTTGCTACGTGAGAGGTAAGTGGATAATATTAAAGGGTTCACAGGTCACTTCTCAGGGCCTTCATTGATAGCCCCACATGACCTCTTCCCCATCCAATCCAGGCATTAGTTAAGGGAGACTTTTTGGCTCCAAAAGTACCCTATGATGACCTCATTGTAGCACTTAAATACCATGTTATCATCCTCTGTCTCTCCTACTAAGACTAGTGAGCTCCTTGAGAGCACCTATTATATCTTATATTTTTCTATGTGGCCCCAGAGTCTAGCACAGTGGCATAAAGTAGATGCCTGATATGTTTTAGTTATTATTACTATTACTATTATTGGTGCCAAAGGAAGTTTTCACCAAAATTGTTCATTTGGAGACCTCAGGTGGGCACACTACAATCCTCTCTCAGTCTCCATTTCCTCATGTGTAAAATAGAAATAATTATAGTGCTTGTTTCATGAGCCTTTGGTGGGTGAGGATTAATGAGACAAAATGTATCAAGTGCTCAGTACACAAGCTGACCCACAGTACAGCACTCAACACGTATTATTATTATTTTCAGGCATGATGCATATGTGATGCAGCTTGACTTTTGCATTTTTCGTTTCTTTAAAAAGAAGAGACACAATTTCTTTTCGGAGAGGAAAAGAATTCTCCTTCTATCTCCCAGCCTATATCTGGCCTCAAAATCACATAAGAGAAATTCTTCTTTTTTTTAATTTCAGAATATTAGCAGGGTACAAACATTTTGGTTACATAATTTGCTTTTGTGCAGTTTGTGTCAAAGTTATAAGTGTGCCCATCACCAAGATAGTGTGCACTAATACCTTTTGTAACAATCTGGATGGAACTGGAGACTATTCTTTTAAGCAAAGTATCACAAGAATGGAGAAATTCTTAAAAACTGCTCCATATCCCACTGTCATTAGGTCAAATACCATCAGAAAACTCAGCAGAACAGCACCCTCCATGCTGCTGTTGTGGAAATGCAATACGGGGAAAAGCTCTGGGGTGCAAACATCTGCCTATCCCCTCCTTACCATGACACACACCAAAACCAAGGAAATGCACAGACAGTGCAGCAGGAACTGCAAATCACAACTCTGTCTGAACTAGGGCACAGTGCCTAAGCATCCAGAGACGCTGTTCTATAAAAGTGTGAAAAATGCCCTTCAGAGTCTCGCTATATCCATGGAAGGTCAGTACTGTTCCTGTTGAGCAAGATATTCTGAGAGGGAAAAAATGTGCAGTGACAGAAAAAAAAAACCCACTCAAAACCAAAAATCCTCTTGAAAAGTGGTAAGAGGTAAGTGAGAGGAGGGGCACAGTGCAAGGGAACCTGGCACATATATCCATGAAGAGTATAGGGGAAACTTTTAATTTTCCACTAATAACCAACAAAACAATGAAGCGTTAAAAAGCACTAGCACAATCTGTAAGTCACTATACATGGCAAATTAAAGCCACTTTGCTCAGAGTATGCGAAGAGGGAAGCCCTTCACCATGGCAGAAGCTTGGGATGTGTCCAAATATAGCAAGTGTGATATAGATCATGTTTATCTATTTAAGAATGTATTTATTCAGGTTTCCTGCTGTTAAAAGCCTGAGTATAATATTAGGTATGCATTCTCTATGTCATCTTAACTCAAATGCTACCAACTGCTCCTTTTGTGCCTCACGCTGAGATTCCTCACTCAAAAGGTACGAGTGAGCTCCGGCAAAACCAAAAGAAAAAAAACAATGCCCTTTTTGAAATACAACATCAAATCACAAATATCCATAATTATACAACAAAGTCTAATAAATGGAGATTGTGCCCTGCAATTGTCAGTGTACCAAGCAAGGTAGGTACAAGGTGCCCAGACAGGGTCTGCCATTTCCGCAAGCGTGGAGTTAAAAGCAATTCTCCAATGCCATCTCTGTTAACTGAGAGTGCACGTTAACCATGAATTGGGACTAATTTGAAAACATTCAACTGCTTAGGAATGTGTGCATCAATTTCCTTCCTTCATAATTTATACAGCATTTTGATTGTGGTGTTCAGCAATAAATAACTGAAATGAGTTCTAACTGCTCAGAGATTTAGTCTTATGTCTTCACTGCCATTTTTTATATTCTCCAAGATAGCCCACATTCAACTTTATATGCAAACCTGAAATGGTATTCAGGAGGAGAAGAGAAAAAGGCAGCCAATAGATCTTTCACTTTGGGAATTGAATATAAGATCATATTCAAAGTGCAGCATTTACGGTCCAATGCTGAATACATAAAATATATGACCATTACAAATTCACCTTTCATTGCAAAGCCGTGCTCTTGTAGTGACATATCTTACTGCTAGATTAGAGCTTTTAGCATGATGAAGGCATCTTTCATCTTCACCTACATGCAGATCGGGTGTTCTTTCTGGGCTGTGTTTACACCTGTCACAATGCCCCACACCCTGGAGAGATAGCTTACAGAGAACTCAAGTCATTCATCGAAGGGCTGCAGCCATATCGAAGGGGAAATGCCTAATTGGAGGTATTTCATCTGTACAGGATCACACTGCCTCAGATTTCCGTGCTCTGCTGAATCCAAAGGGAGAGATCAGCCAGTGTTGTCTTCTGGAACAAGCCCAAGGAGGTAAATCCAATATCACAAATACTCAGCCAATACAAGTTTGGGTAATACCAAAAAGACAGTTTCATGTGGGACATGGTACTAGGAAATGAATACACATAGCATGTAAATCAGTGATATGGTTCAAACATAAATGTACTTAAACCAGGAATTTATGGAATGGCTTACCAGATTCTTCTAACTCAACCCTAAACCTCAATGTATGGATCAAACACAGATTTTCATGGATTTTACAAATCATAAAATGATTAATCAGTGCTGCTGTTTCTTTTTTCTTTAATTTTTAAAACTCATAGTACAAATATTGCATTGCACTTATGGACTTCTGCCCTTGACCTTCACGGTCAGTCCTGAGTTGTCTTTCCAAAGTCATCTCCCAACTTTCCCATCCTTCTCTTCCCTCCCTCCTTAGTTCCTCACGCACCCGGTATTACTGACACATGTCTCCTTTCAATTCCCCAGTGACTAGCTCAGTGTGAGGCACACAGAAGGCATTCTGCAAATCTCTGTTGAATGAATATGAATGAATGATAAAATGAGGACAGCATAAGGCTTTTTGATAGCTATGTCGGATGTACAGGAGCACTTTTCACTTACTTCCCACTCTTAGATGTGTTCCGGGCCTTTGAGGATGATGGAGAGTTGGCACCTGGGTTAGTGTTTGGAGAACCCCGTCTATCTTTACTATACCCACAGAAAGAATAGAAAAAATATATACAAGGACCACAGAGACAAAAAGCAATTAGTCACTTCATTTAAAGACTTTCAAGGTCAGCCTACCTCTCTCTCTCTTCTCTCTCCTCTCTCTCTCCTGTAAAAATAAAGCATGATCTTATCCAGTGGTGTCCTTCAAAGATAAAGAGAGTGGAAGCCATTGGTCAAGTTCAAAGAAAGCTACCCTTTTGGCATTCAAAGCTTGAGCTCATGGATTCCATTAATGATAGCACCACATCCCAGGCCCCAAGGGAAGCTCTAGTTAAAAATATATATATATAAATATAAATATATAATAAATATATATATAATAACTACTCTTTAACATAAAAGCCTTTATTTCCAGATGCTGAGTTCACTGCAATACATGTTCAGTTCTGAAGCTGCTGACTTTTAGTGAAGTATGTGGATGCCAAATGACTTCTAAAAGTCTTTGGGAGATATTATCAGATGAATTAATAATTTTCACTCATAATGTTACATGGGAAGGCCGTGAATTCAGATATTCTTTCAGGAGAAGCACCACCTGCTTCATGAGTAATTGAATTTAAATCTCCACCTTCAATAACTCCACAGCTTATGTCAAACCTTGGAAACAATTACAAAATAAATCACAAGGAAGGTCTGTTTAATCTCATCAGGTTAATAAACCCAGACAAATTAATCACCTAAAGGTAAACAAAAAGGAATAATTGATTGGAGTCTTCTTGATTACTTTATTCTATTTCCTTTATCAAACTATTTTACCATTATCTTCAATTCAGCCGCTCTGCCTTGAAATTATTACTTTACTTCATTTTCAGATTTCTATGGAAACCAATTCAAAGCCCTTCTCTCCACTTGATGATGTGTGGAATTATTTATCCTGATTTCATCAGAAAGATTTTTTGTTAGTAAGATCTACGTCAGCAGAATTTTTTATAAAAAGTGAAGGTAAAAAAGAAAGAAATGCGTATCATGGTTTATAATGTGTATAATAGAACCTTCCAATGGCACAGAATATTGACTCAGAAAATGTCAAAGAGCTTTCTGGATATTGATGAACCTTTTAAGTACCTCTGAAATAGGTGTCTGCAAAGTAGCTGTATTTATATGCGGGGTGGGCTGGGGGGTTTGCAAAAGATATTCTGCCACGCACCCATCAGTTTCAAACGAGTACATGGATGTGATTGGAACAAGAGATAATCATGGGTTCCTGGTGATTGCAAAGGTAATAAAGATGTGTGTAGGCACAGATAAAGGCTGTTCGGGAAGAATCAGACAGATAGTAACAGTTCCAGTAGTTATCACTCAGTGTCTAGAAGGTCCTAAAAGCAGCTCTTTGAAGTGAGAGACACCCGGGCGAGCTCTGATTCTGTTGCTGGGGTGGGTAGCCCTGAAGAGAGTGGGCACACATTCCACCCCAGAGGAGGTGGCAGAAACAGGTTGGGATGAAGTGCTGGGATTCCTGTTCAGTGTAAGGACCATTTCTCTGTGCTGCTCACAGACTCACCAGAATGTGAGTCACATTATGACTTCCTGGCAAAGGATATTTTAGGGACCTGGGACGTGGGACCATACCAGCTATCCTGTTTACGAGAACCAAGCTTGGAAACTAAGCGATAATACTGAACAATTAAACAAAAGACTCTAACTCAGAAGAATTCAAAATTGTAGCTTTCAGAAGTTAGTGCAGCCTAATGCAAAGGACGCAATACGTTATGTGTTGCCAAATACAAGTGGGTTTCTACTTCCTCACTTCCACACCCTGGTCATTGGCCACTGAGCCTTCCTCCTCCTAGACCCTCTCACTTAAACAGTAGGCAGTGGGGAAACTTGACTGGACACGTTCAGAAACAAGGGATCCTTTGATGTGTCTCCTGCACATTACTAGGCTCAGAGCATGTGGTCATTTAACTCTTCTGAGTCACTAAGCTCAGGCATCCATGTGCTTTTGAAAAAAAGTACACCCATCCCCAGCGCTAAATTCCCACATCAGGGCCCTCCATAATCTACATTACAAGTGACCCATTTAAACTCAATGCCCGGCACTGCAGGCATCAGGGAAATCTGGCAGCTGGCAGTGGCAGCCTTATTATTGTTAACTGCCGCTCTGGAGGGCGGGTGGTCCTGGAGCAGTAGTCCTTTAAAAGATATGAATAAGGACCCCTCTGACCTCCTGCCAAATCCTGCAAATGCGGCTGGCTCTGAGGAGAATAAAAACAAAAACATTCCCAGGAATAAATCACACAGTGAAGGTAAATCACATAAGTACCAACACTAGGGGTGAAGGTAATCAAATAACTCAAAATTTTTGTTCTGTGCAAATTACAGACCCATTAACAGCGGCAGAATGTTTCTGAAAGTGGGGGTAGGGGACAAGAAGAACTTGTGGCGGGCTCAGATCCTAAGAGCTTAATTTCGTAGATATACTAATGACTTGTATAGAGAGATTTGCTGAACATTGACGGGCAAAGTCCTCGTTCCTGCCCAAAGGCCCAGGCTGGGTAGATAAGCCTGGGAAAAATATTGTAATTCTGAAACCTTGAGACAGAAGGAGATCTAAAACAATGATGTCAGGGACCCTGAGTTTTCAAGAAGTGCCTCATGAGAGATAAAGAGAAAATACTGCAGCTGCAGATGGCCTGGGAGCCCCAAAGATCTGGAAAGACATGGGTCAAAGACCCAAAGATTAAGATACTGCCAAAAACCTCCGTCACTGAAACATCCGGCAATCCCAGGGATTTGCAGGAATAAACCCTGTCTATTTCTAGGATATAAATATATAATTTGGGGTATAGGAGACTGGTGAGGGGCCACCTTGAATTAGAGTTTCTAACCTACATATCTGAAAGAGCCGTATCCCAGTTGTCCTCCTTTTGATCTGTCTGTTTCTAGAACACCTGTCAAACCTCTTCACTTTCATCTCTTCTTTGAGTTGTAATCTCAAAGACCGTGGCCTGAAATCCCTGAGGGGATGGATCCAGTCTTCTTCCACCCCACCTGAGTAGTGTCCTCTTCTTTCCTCCCTGCAGTGCCTCAATAACCAAGCCTCATCAAAGGCGTATGAACATAATTCCAGGTGAGTTTCTGATAGGAAAAGTTAACGAGTGCCAGCCCTCCTTCTGTCTACCTGATCAGCTGTCTCTATCTATCAAGAAAATCTTTTCCCACAGGCTCCATAAATGCCTCCGACACTACAAACGTGAAAAAACAATCCTGTGGTATTATGCACAGTGTATTCAGGTAGGAAAACTGTGACTAACTATGCTCTTCAGCATTTTTCAGTGTTTCTGATTGAACAATTTGATGCTGAAATGGTATCCAGTGTACTCAAACCAAAATAGCAATCAGATCCACTCTGATCTAGATTTTTCTCTCAGGTCAGAGAGGTACTTGTGGGAGAATTTAGTGGTTTAAAATGCACTCTACTCACTTTCTTGATGCAAAAACTTCTGCATTTCCTATAGTACTTTGTATGCTCTTTTTGGAATTAATTCATCTCAGACCCATGAAAAATAGTTGTGCTACTGCAACTACAAGAGTACTGAAATTTTAAAAATTAATTTTCCGAGTTGTAAGAAATTGAAATTGTATTTCAGAAAAGAGGGCTGGGAGATAATACTTATTGTCTACATATCTTGTATTGTCTACATATGTTTTAGCATGTGGTGCTTTATAGTGTTACTTTTATTTTATGGTTTATCAGTCTTTCCAACTAGCTTTTAGTTGGGCACTCAAAAAACACTTGTTGAACAAATAAATGAAAAGGCTGCATGTGGACTCAGTGGAAAGAAGTGTCATAACTATTATACCAATGTCTGGCATGTGCATGAGAGAAGGAAGGAGTAACCCACGTCACACATCTTCCATCCGTGCAGAGGAATGCTCTGGGAGAACTGGATTATAGTTACTGATGGTTGATCATCATGTGCATTGCAAGAACAGGTGAGTTTAGAAAGGATTCTCCAACAAGCTGACTTGGATGGTTGAATAGTGCCTCTGAATAATAACAACAAGGCCATTGCATTCACATAGCTCTTAATATTTCCTAGTGGGTGTTTTTGTAAGTGATAACTGAGATGAAACCCAGGCTATTGCTGAGGAGTTGTTTCAAATTTTTTTAGGGGAAATCATGGCTACTTTCTGTTTCCTAAAGATAACTCTTGGTTGGCTTCTGAATGCTCCCAAGCTGAGAAAATGCACTTACAATGTATAGACTCTCCCGGGGATAGCAGCTCATCTAGTCTGCCTTCCACACAGGTGCTTGAGTCCCCTCTACAACAGATACACCACGTGGGCATCTTTTGAAAAGCTTTTAAATCATGATTGCTTCCCCATAAAAGCCTGCTTTTCTCTTTTCCAAGAGGCTCCCGTTTCTGAAGTATTTTTGCCCTTGTTCTGTTACTGGGCAAGACAGCTCTTCAAATATTGATTTCCTTTAATTAAAGCTGATGAGACTTTTGTATTTCATTTTTCTATCTTGTTAGGTTATATCCTGAGTTGTTTCCTTTCTTTGCTCCAAACTTTTTCATTTTCATTTCTTTTACTTGAGGTGTCTGAATTAGAGTCCTTACCCCATTAAGCATCCTCTGCCCATTATCTGTGTTTCTGTTCATCGTCTAGCAAAGAGAGTTCAGTTCACTAAGATGTGCTTTTCTTTAGTTTTCTACCCTAATTTCCCTTTGCCTAACTATGGATAATGACTGAGGATTTTAGAGGAGAAGGGAAAAGCTCATCTTTATTGCGATGAAGCCCAGTGTAACTATGATCTCTTAGAAGCGACCTCATAAATTCAAAGCTTTTATTCAGGAATCCCAGATTCTAATCCCAGCTTCCAGCAAGGCATTTAACTTCTTGCTGTCTTAGGCTTCTTATCTATAAAGCAGAGGGAATTAAACTGATCAGGTAAACCATTCACAGAGAAGCTCAGAGTTACTTTGTAATTACAAAGCTCTTGGAAAAGGCAGCTAGGGCACTCGCATTATCTTGCCCTCTCCCCTTGCATTAACTTTTCACTCCAAGAGCTCACCACAGGGCATCAGGGACTTGAGCAATGAGCTCATTGATTATTGTTGCTATTTTGCTCTCTTCCACATCTTGGCACATGCTGTTTCTGCCCAGGGAGTGGCAGTCACATCCCCGAATGTCTCATTGGGATCAAGAAAGTACATGAGTCAGTTACTAAATTATATTATTTTCTCATTTAAGCGTGGACCTTGGTTACAGACTATCAGAGGCCAATGGAACTATGTTTTACAGTTATAAGTGGTATTGTGAAACTGTTGTATTCACATCCAGCTCTGGGCTCCTCCATTAGATCAGGGTTGAGAAGCAAAAATCATAGTTCTGGGATTGGATGGTTTGTGGGTAATTGAGACCAAAATATGATGGGAGCCTGGGCTGGAATGGTAGTTACGGAGGTAAAAAGAAAGAAACCATGTCCAGCATATCAAAATACAATATGACACAACTTGGGGGTTGACTACATCGAAAAATGAGAATAAACTCTAAATGAAAGCTGCTGAGAAAGTCTGGAAGTTGGGTGACTGGGAAATGAATTTACTCTGCCAGTGAAAGAGACAGATTTCTTGGGAGGGGGACCTGGGCTAAAGGAGATGATGATGAATTTGGTTTGGAGCATATCGAGTTTGGGTATCGATAGACAGTGTCTGGCAGGCAATTAGAGAGATGGCATTGGAGCTCAAGAAGACAGGGTCAGATGTACAGTCATTGCTCTTAAGTGGTACTCAAAGCCATGAAGATAAGTAGTGAGGTCCGATGGGACAGTGATCCATTGTGATTAAGGAGTGAATGTTTTGGGAGGCATCCACGCCAGAATCTGTTTCCTTCCACCCAAGTATATGAGGATTTACAAGTGTGTTACAAAGACTTATACACCAGGGGTCCAAGTAAAAGAGTCTGAGCCAGTTAACTTAGTTATGTAGAGATCAATACTAAGGTTAATGAGGGAAAGTACAGGCTGTTCCTTGTGTGGGCCAGTGGCTTTCTTTATCCCATGCCCATAGCCTGCTTCTCCCCATTCTCTTAGCCCAGCCAGATTGCTGATTGATGACAAGGTGAGCTGGGTGCCAAAAGGTGGGTGCCAATCAGTATCAACCGATTCCCATTCCAGATACACCTTATGAGCCATGATCTTATAAACACCCATGCTCTTGTCATCTTGGTGTAAGGAGGACACCCTGGCACACAGGCAAAATTGGGCTTTAAACTTTGGCTTCACTTACAGTTAACATCTTTCTTTTTGCTCCTCTTTACCAAGGATTAACCAAACATTAGAGACCTTATCTCTGATAGTATTAAAGTTCATTATTTTTCTGTATCATTCCCTTCCCTTTTCCTGTTCTCAGTCTCTGCACTGTGTCTCACTAACTGGCACCCTCAGCCACCCTCTCTTAGCATCCTGGGTTAATACAGGATGCCATAGCCTAGTAACATCACCACAGTTAGGATGGGAGCAACCTGTCTGAGAGCAAATCAAGGGATCTGTCCTTGAAGAGCCAAAGTGCCCCAGGCTTCCTGAGGTGAGTTTAGTGCATTAGGACACAGGTTAGGGACCTATGAACATTACCTTTCCCAAATTGCAGTAAGCTTTGGTTGTTAGCCCTAGCTCTGCAATTTATCAACCGAATCCTTTAATGTCTCTGTGTCTCAGTTTCCTTGTCTGCCAGTCTTCCTTCTTAAGACTATTATATAGTTTTGAAAATTATAAAATATTAACCAATTTATTCACTCAGAAAACATTTTTTTTTATTTATTATTCCAGGGTTTTGTGAGGGTACAAACATTCTAGTTACACTTTATGTCTTTGCCTCACCCAAATGTGGGTTAAAGGCGTGACCTTCCCTCCCTTTAGTGCTCCCCGTGTCTTTTAGTTGTAGATTTGCTCCCCCATCCCCCTAATCCCTAGAGAGTGTTTCTGCCATGTGATCACCCTAGTGTTGATCAGTTAGTACCAATTTGATGGCAAGTACAAGTGGATCCCGCTCTTCTGCTCTTGTGGTGCCTCACTTTGGATGATGGGCTTAAGTTTAATCCAGGGAAGTATTAGAGGTGCTAGATCACTGTCGTTTCTTAAGATTGAGAAAATATTTAATGTGTGTTGGCTGTATGCTCTTTACTTGGGGATACAATGATGAGTGTGACAAGGTT
Organism: Avahi laniger; assembly: GCA_963575035.1. NCBI lineage: Eukaryota > Metazoa > Chordata > Mammalia > Primates > Indriidae > Avahi > Avahi laniger. Next base: position 21,176 of record CAUYSK010019997.1, on the reverse strand, counting down.
CTTACCCTCAAGTGGCCCAAAGCCTAGTGGAGGAGGCAAGCATATTAATAGATACATAGCAAAGCAATGTACCAAGTGGAATAAACAAGTGTGAAAAAGTGCCAGGGAAATAAAACAGGGAACCACTGCCTATGCTTGGGGGAATCCAGGAAAGCAAAGGTAAAATTGAGTTACTATTATGAAAATTATGTTTCGTTTGTGTTAAAAATCTGTAAATCAGAAAGAAAACTCTGGGTTTTGAGAATTTTCACAAAACAGAATGAAATTATGCTTATCCTTAGTTTGAAACACTTATCTCCCAACAGTGGCTCATAGATTTAATGATACAATAAAGAACCTGGAGTATTTTTAAAATGCAGATGGTAGGGCTTGGCCCCCAGAGTTTCCTATTCAGTAGGTCTAGGATGGGGCCTGCAAATTTACAATTCTAACAAGTTCCCAGGTGATGGTGATATTGCTTGGCCCACACTTTGAGAACCACTGCCTCACAAGAAGCATGAAACAGCCATGCTTGGTGGAAATTGAGAGAGAACAATCAGCTATATGTGTTTTCCCTGCTTTCCAGACAACATAATTAGAATTAGCTGGATGGAGTGGCCCCCACTGTAGGGCTCCTGAAGCAGGAGAGACAAGGATGAGAAGGGCAGCTGACACCCATCTCTGGAGAAGCTCCTCTTTCCTGAGAAGTGGCAATTACTGCGAACACTACAGAGTGGAGCTCAATAGCAGGTGAGACAAAAATTGGATCTGACAGCATTAATTGAGCCTGAAGTTCTATTTACTGAAAATGATCTGGCATAATTAAAAATTCACAACTGAAGCCTAGTTGGTGAACATTATACATTAGGGAGTCCCCAGAGTAGGCCAGAAAAGTCTCAGTGAACTTTTCAAGAAAAGCCAAAGGAGCCAACTGCTTTGGCAGGAGTTAGCACATGGAGAAAAAAGAAGTCAGTCCATTTATTTCCAAGCGAGATTCTGACTTTATACTACAGAATGATATGAACCAATAATGTTGGTGGTGGGGAGAGATTCATTTCCTTTTACCTGATGAATAATCACTTTGTTTTAACTTTCTATTTAATATGTTCTTATGGGATTTTCAAGAATGTCCACTCTGCCTGCACATCGCATATTAACTTCTTTGAGGACAAGGGCAAATTGTGTTCTTATCTGTTCACAATGTCTCTTATAACATTTTCCACATAGAAGGTTTTCAATACCTGCTGACAGCCATACCTGATAAATTTGGTTTCTAACATGTTTATTAAATTGAATTAACTGACTGACACATTTTCTGTTAGAGGTTTATTAAGGGGGTCATATGGCTTTGGTTTTTTGTTCAAATTACTTAGGTCAGATCACACTGCATGCCTATTGCAGAACCACTTCTGAGCTCCAGTGCCCACAGATATGAAACTCGAGTGAAAAAACAGTGGGAGCTAGCAACTTTGGAGAATGGCACTGCCAGACTAACTGGAGGCAGCCCTGGTGTTGTGGAAAAAGCTTGGGCACTGAAATCAGGCAGAGCTTGGGTCATATTCTGTCTTTGTGGCAGCTGGAAGATGTTGGACAAGTTAGGTCATTGAGGCAGGATTGGGCCTACCTAACTAAGACCTCTGATCTTGACACTGGGGCTTAGGGCACCAATTCTCTAGCTACATGTTGTTGTCCTAAGACAAAAGCATTCAAATATCTCCTTGTCGCTAAAATTGGTGTCTTAAGTGCTTTCGAAGGAGACAAACGTATACAGGATTTAAAAGCGCATCTGGCTCCTTAGAAAAGAAGTAAAAGGGCCATGTCAACAAGGTGTGGAAAATGCTTTCTGGGCAGCAAGGAAGGAAAAGTTCCCCCAAACTATGCTCCCATGTGTCTTGTTAACAGCGCCGAGCCTGTAAATCAGAATTTTACAATTTTCATTTATATTTACAGAGGCAGTTAAAACTTGAAACTATTTTCATTTTTAAAACTGCTCAGGCATCACACATTTAGGTATCACACATTTGTTTGAATGTATGTTATTTCTAAGTAGGGTCTCCTTTGCAAATGTTATCTGTTCTATGATTGGTATAGACTACTTTTAATTTTCCTTTCCTAATGAAACTCAATAGTCAAGCTTCTTTCTGTTGTGTTGCAATTTGGAAAGCTGAGCATTGTTTTAGTGTGCATGCTCACAGAAGATTAAAATTCTGACAATTCATGAAAACAAAGCACATCTTGTTTCATATTACCCACTAATCACTGTTGAATGCTAGGCTTTGTATAATTCATAACAAATACTTCTCTTCACATACATGAGTTTTTAATAACAATCTAGTTAATCCCAAGACACTTCACTGGGCCAAAGACTGAGGTTCTTTATTGACCCCACTCTATACAAAGGAAAGACTCATAGAAATATGGAGCTGGAAGGCTCTTTAAAGATAGAAAAGTAAGGTTCAGAGAGAAGAAGGGATGTATCCTAGGAAAGTATCCAACAATGCAAGATTGACTTGATAGAACTTGGCAGGCATAAAGCACACAGGGCCATAGTCCCCATGGAGTACAGAACTAGGCAGGGAGGCTTGGAATCAAAGATGATGTAACACAAATGAACTGTGATTCCATTTGCCAATATAAGTAGTGCGAGAAACATGGGCAGCCTTTTTGGAGTAGTATGTGGAAGGAGATGGCATGTTCAGTTTTGAGCTATGTTGAGTTTTGTGCACCTGGTACCCCCAGTGAGATGTTTGGTTAACAATTGGATATATGGATACAGAACTTAGCCAGGTATAGAGATCTCAGTGAAAGAATGGTTTTCCAGAGATTTAGGAATCTGTGGTAGTTGAAACCCTTACAGTAGAAGAGATTCCACAGGGAGAGTGTGTAGTATAAGATGAGAATAGCTCAGGAAGAACATTAAGAAGTACAGGCCAGAGAGGAATAAGTGGTCTCCTGCAATCCAAGGGAAGAACTGGATCTGGGGGCATGAGAATTCCAATCGTAAGACAATCGTTTGTTGATTATATGATAAAACTGTCTTGGGTTTCTAACCACTACATGTTGCTTTCTCCTAGTGCACTTTCCTGATTAGTTGTGGTTTTTCATCACTCATGCTATCCTTTTATGACACCAAGGAGCCTTTAGATCACATGCAACCTGTTCTCATCAATTTCTGGCAAGGATGATCTGAAATATGCTGAAGGAAGAATCTTGTGCCAAACAAATCCATAATTACAGGCTTTAGATATATTTTTTCAGTCTGGCCTTATTTATTGCAACAAAAGTCAATAAAATAAGAAACTGTTTTACTGCCTCAACTAAATGCAGTAACTATACTAAAGTTTATGCAAATATGGCTATAATCTCCCAAAGAAGCAACTAATTTGCTTTTAATTATTTCTTCCTGTTTATTTCCTCTATTATGTGCAAAATCATAAAGGGGCTCTCAATTTGGCTTCAAAACTTCAAGAAAATCTTGGCTCTGGTATAATCAGAATTTAAGTTAGTCTTATGCCAAAACTCACTTGTTTAACATGTGGGAAGGCCTCGGCTTCCTGAGAGTCATGATATCATCTCTGTCACCTTTTTTGTAACATAGGATCTGGGCTTGGAAACAGTGGTACTCTGGTTCTCCCCAGCCACTAAACAACCAATTTCTTATTTAATAAACTCTTTAAAACTATACAAACCAGTGTCCATCCACTTCTCTATAGTGAGCACTTCAATCACAATTCAAGACATCACTTCTTAGTTTAGAGAAAACAGAGAAATGTAGAAAACTACAGCGATAAAAACATGAAAGTCAGAACTGAAGCTTATTACTGAAAACATGTAAAGTCTAAATGAAATAAAGAGCAGAGTCTTTGTGGAGAATGTCCTCATTGTTGATCGGGAGCAGATGCTACTATGAGAAGGGCCTGCCCTATCTCTGACCTCCCTCAACCTTGGTGCAAAAATGGCTGTCTTCACTCTGTTACTGAGACGATCTGTGAAGGGATGCCCTAAGTGGTAAAACATATTAAACCATTCCCAGACCGCTCTCAATGGAGGATGTATGGGTCTGGACAACTCAGCGGTAAGTTTTAGAGAATGATTCTATGTGAGATAGGCAGATAACTTAAGCTGTGAAGGGCTAGAATCTTCATTGGGGCTTAAGAATGTTAGTCCATCATCATGCTCTAAGGAAGCATACTGGTCCTTCAGATTGCATCTCCAAGGAGAGGGCCCTGGCAGTAGCACAGAAGATTCCAACCAGGGAAAGCAGAGTTAGCACTTAAAGGGAAAATGATGGTATCTATCTCAGGGAAATCCAGAATTGGGAGGAGAAGCACCCACCTAGCTGCCTAAAAGGGATATAAACAATCCTTTGTGGCTTGGGGGCAAAAGAAATGAGCTTTAAAATGCTGTCCAATGCTTATCCTGAAATTCTTAGAATTATGGATTTTTGTGACCTCATCTACTCTATGCTAATTAAGTTTTCCTTCTTTTTTTTTCCAGAATGGTTTATTAAGGTTACCTTTGACATTCTTAGCTTGTCTACAGTTTGTGGGAGGACAGTTCAGCTTGAAGTTTCAGAAACTCAAAGGGGAGATGAAACGCCAGTGGAAGAGTATGACTCTCTTACTCTCAAAAAGTTTTGCTGTTGTCATTTCTTTTTTAAAATTTCCTTTAGGAGCTCTTGCTCTACTCATCTCTTGTAGGCCTGAGTAGGAGTTTTATCTAAATTAAGGGGACATGTCCTTTACTACCCACTTGCCAGGATTTCAAAACTCAAGGCACATTGTCCAACTGCCCATTGTTCTAGAGAAAGGTTATCCATGGCCTGTGGAAGACCAAGGGCTGTAAGGAGCCAACAGACTTGCAGGAATGTGCCTTGACCCATCCAGATTTGGTTTCTGGGCACAGTACAGAGCCTTTGTTTCCTGGAAATTCTATCTCTTCTGGAAGAGATTGTACCCTTCAAAAAATGAGCAGATAGAACAGGGTCAATTTTTAATTCTGTCAAGTGATGGTCACAAACTGAAAGTCAACTAAAACAATCAGTAATTGCTATACAGGTCAGCAATCCCATTGCTGGAAGGTTCTGGTTTAAGTGGAAATTTCCTTCTTGATAGTTTTATACAACCAGTTCCAGAAATACAATGAAAACAGAGAGATGCATGTTGCTCTATACCTCCCTCACTTATTCTGATATTTGGGGGCATTTAGAAATTACTATTCAAGATTAATATAGGAAAAAAGCATCAACTCTAGTGTTAAAATGGGAGCTGTGACTAACAGAAACCCAGTTTATTCTAAGGAACACCAGGTGAGAGGTAGGGTAGTAGCATGGGTCAGGGGAGAACACATACTGGTATTAGACCATCACAAACAAGGCCGAAGCAATATTTTTTGTAATTTATAACCAACCTATTACCCCAAATTTGAGGTAGCTTATCCTAAAGCACACATATAATATGACCTGGTGGGAAAGCAAGATTGACAGAAAGATTTTAAAGGGGGAGAGAGACTCATTCTCAAAATCTTAAACAGCAAGATTACTGAAACTGAGTGTTGGGGTTAGCTCTGAGTTTCCTAGCAACTAAGGCCATAAGGGAAACATGCTGGGTAACAGTATTCTCAACTTGTGATAAAAAAGGAAGGGTATCATTTTGTCAGAAGAGTCAAACTTATTCCTGATGCCAAGTCTAAGAAGCACTAATTTTACAGGAGATATAGAGGCATTCTCCACAGGACAGTGTCTTTTATATGTGTATAGTAACAAACTTTTTAAAAAGCCAAATTGATTGGAGTAAAATTTTGATTCAGTAAAATTCACCCATGTTTACCTTTTTCATAGCAGCTGAGGATAACATGTTACAAGGTAAGCCAGTGACAGCTAAGCTAATGTGGCATAGGCACAGCCTTTCTAGCGGTCTAAACTGATCCAGGGGAAGAGGTGAATTGGCACCAGAGACATGAATTTGAACACAGGCTTTAGAGCAGTGGTGCCCCAAACCATGGCTCATTGGACAGCAGGAAGGATTCCTCCCACTGGATCATCATGGGTCAGTGGATTTGGGGCTTTCCTTGGCAGCCCCTTCCCTAGCACAGCTCATCTGCCTGGATTCTGTCCCTACATGAGCAGTTGTATCTGCTGTCGACATCCTCTGTGGAGCTAGGGAGACTCGGCCAAAGGCTGCAGAGAATCACTCTCCTGATCTCCCTTGCCCCTCTTTGTAATTATTTGTTCAGGACTTCTGGGATGTTGCTCTCTTATCCAACTCTAGCACCTGTTCTCTTTTACCATCATCTGCTTTCACTCTCTACAATTCTCCTTCTATGCCTCCTATCAATTCCTCAGGAAGCTGTTCCTCAGAGCAGGGCATTAGGTCATCACCTGAACTGTAAATCCAATGATTCGATCTCTTTGCAGACTTGGAGCCCTCCTTTTTTTTCTTTCTTGTCCATAGGTTACCAAGGAACAGAGTAAAGAAGTAAATATTTTTTCCCAAAGTTATATTTGCCTATAATCAAAGGGGACACAAAAAAGGCACCAGAGCAAACAAAGAGGCTCCCTCTCTCAAGACCTTAACAAATTAAAACCCACATTAATTAATTCTTTGGCCCTTTAATTGCTCCTAGATTAAATATACTGAGGTGATTTTTCATTCTGACCCAGGTTGTCACAAGCTCAATAATTCACATAGGGAATTCTGACATCACGTACTTGGCCCTGCTTGTCTATGGAGTCAGAAGGAGTAACTCATTAGCAAGTAAGAGATATTAATTAGACTTTTGTAGATTTATACTCATGAAAGATGCTAGCTCCATCCAGATTGTTGGAAAGGGAACCACGCTCAGAGTTACTTGGCAAGTGAGGAATCAATGTAGGCGGTGTGACAAAGTCTTGAAATGGATCTTTAGCAAGCCCACTAGGGACTATATTATACCCAGTGCATGCTGGTCCTCTCAAAGTTGTCACCTGGAGAGTCTGTATACAGATTCCAAAGATACTGCTGGCTCTCACAACATTTCCAGAGCTTTTCCCTGGGAACTGCCTTCATAGATAGTTATGAACCACATGAGAAATATCATTCATGATGGTGTAGTCGCATCTCAATTTTGGCTCCAATTATAGGACCTAGCCTGATCATCCAATTAGTACATCATAATTACCTTCTGATGACTGACTGATTCCAAAAATCCAATCCACCCTTAAAGAACAAAGATATCTCCCAACTAAGCAGAGTCAAGAGCACAAGCTACAGCTGTCCAATGTAGTAACCAATGTAGCAACTTGGAAAGGTCGAATATGTTGAAGAAATTAGCACCCTTTTCCATATATCAGCTCTGCCATGTTTGTTAAAAACAAATCTGTTGCATTCTTTTATTCATTATAGTACTTTGTCATTATTCTCCCTTTGAATAAGAATGATTCTTACTGTTAGTATTCCTAGATAACTTCTGATGAATTGTCTTAGTAGATATGGGTGAAAGAACCAGGTACCAAGCTGAAATGCAACCCCCTCTCCTTTTTTAGCTCCTCCCAGCATATGATCTTTCACTGACTTCTCCAATGGAAAGAGTTCTGCTGACAGTTGAGAAAATGGATTCATACGTCAGTGCCTTCAAAGGTCCATTAAATATAACATTATTAAAAAGCACATTAACTATCCTAACCAGTATCAGACAACAACCAGGGAAGTGCAGGAGTTTGAAGACTAATGCAGAGTCTCAGGATGCCAAATGCAAATGTAAATCACAACCCTCACTAATTAAAACTTTGGCCCTTTGATTGCTCCTGGATTAAGTTCACAGGGGTGATTTTTCATCCCTGCCTGGGTTGACACAAGCCCAATAATTCACTCTGGCATTCTGACATCACTTGCTTGGCTCTGCTTGTCTATGAAGTCAGAAGAAGTATCTCATTAAGGAGTGAGAGATATTAATTAGACTTTTGTAAATAGCAACTCTGTACGACGCTAGCTCCTGATTTTATCTAGATTGTTGAGAGGAGTGCCACATGGAGAGTTGAAAACTGGGGTTCTTGTTCTAAGCCATCACACCAGTCCACCAATTGATTGTTATACCCTGGTTCACACAAATGAAAAATGGGGTAAAAATAATGCAATCCTGCCACTTGATTTCACAGAGAGTCATGATGTGGATAAATGATAAATGGCAGAGTATAATAATATTAATTATTTTATAATAAAATGTGGTGATGATTCTGGTTTTATACTCATAGCAGTATAGGCCTTATTGTACAAGTTCACAGCTCAGATCCACTGTTGTTTTGACAATAATCCACTTACCACCTGTTGTGGGCAAAACACTGGTGATACAAAGATATATCTATTACATGCTCCCTACTCTCAAAGAAATTACAGAATTATAATAATGAATTCTAGGACACTCCAATGAGCCCTCTTCCTTGCCTCTTGAAACTCAGTCATAGAACATTTAGGAGAAATAAAGAAATTATTAATCCACACCAGGCTGGCTATATGCAGCCCTTATAGACCAATAGAAGTCCTCTGTCATGCCCACTGTATTCAGGGCTTTCTCTTCTTTGACAGTCTTGAGCTTCTTTGCCCTGTTGCCTGGATGCCCTCTGTCCACTTGTCATCCTCCTTCTCTGGGCCATCTGGAATAGAAGCTGAGGCCAAGTGTCTGGGGGAACTCAACAGTAGGAGGAAGGAGGAGGGGTTTTGATGGACCCTCCAATGTACTACTTTCTCCTGGGAAAGGGCATGATGATGAAAAAGGAGAGCCAGAGAGTCAGAGCTCATTTGGATGTATACGTTCTGCTATGTTAAAGCAGCAGCCTCATTACCTTATAGTGTTGCTTGGCTTAATGAAGGTCCTTGCTGAATGAACAATCATACCTAGAGGCAATATGAACACTCTGGTCCCACGAAGGACACTCTTTCAGCTGCTGAGAGAGGGGAGAGTCAATGGAGTGTGATGGATGATAGATCAATACTCCTATGAATGAATTTCATCATAAGTGACACTCCTTTGGGATAAGAAAGGGCTGACTAGAAATCATTCAAGGTTATCAGCTATACGATAGTTTCTAGAGTATTCAGGTGAAACATTTGGAACTTAAACCAGTGGACATGCAAAAAATCATGATGAAAGCTGCATTGTCTGTAACCTGGCCAAACAGAAGACACCAGTCAACATTTTTGATAATCCTCATACAAATCTTCAGTCTAGCAACCAGACAACAACTGATAGCTCTGTTTGATTTCAGAGAAGCCTCGTGAAATACAAATTTAAGTTGGTTCTGATGATTTTAGCAGAGCAGAGAAACCAGGGGTTGGGGGTGAGGGGAAACTTTCTCCTAGACTCCACAAAAGCCCAAAGCAAGAGAGCTTTGAAAACTCATGAAAAATGTCAAGATCTCCAAAACAAAATATAATCGGTAATATAAGGTCATAATGGTATGAAACTAGTGATTCAAAGTATAAGGAACTAATGGGAAAATTACAAAGTACAGTACTCATTAAAGTAATCTACTTCGAAGAGGCAGTGATGGAAATCTGAAGCTGAAAGGCCCTTAGCCCTCTTAGCTAGCAGAATAAATTCAATGAGGCACAGAATTCATCCTTTTTTTTTTACATCTAAGCTGAAGCTAATACAGGTACTCAGAAGAGGCAGAAAGCAAAAACCTGCCTTAACTATATGGGCTTCAATGACAGCTAATCAATGCAAAATATGTCTTTAAACTGCATGAGAAATGATTCATAGCTTGAATCCCAACATGCAAAATGTGTCCTTTCTGACCTTCCAATGCTGCTCCTCAGCCCCTTCATTTACCTCCTGGGCATCTGTCCCAAGCCAGGATCAACTATTCCTTCATCCACAGTGAAGAGATCCAGAGAGAAGGTTTAGGTAGTATTTAAATTCCTATTTGAAATCCATTATTCAAAAATGCCCTTGGAAAGCCTGGCTTGGTATGGCACTTTGGTGGGAGATGCCACAAGGAATAGACAAGTAATTAGCCAGAAATCGGTACAAATAACTGCCTGTCTCCACAGCCTGCCTAATAGGAAAGCTGTTGCTGGAGAGGTATTAGAAATTAAAATCTACAGCTTTTTTTTTTTCTAAAATCAAATTGATGACTTAACCATTCAGGCTTTAACTACAGCTAATCGATACAAAATGTGTCCTCAAACAGCCTGCAGACCCCAAATTGCTTGCTGCTGGTTATATGAAGCAGGTTGTTACAAAGGGCAAATGAAAACATTTCCCCTTAATTTCATTTGGAATTACTGGGAAACTTAATATTACATTTTAGAAAATTGAAACATTTGATGTACCTCCATAGAATGCAATTTATAGTTAGACAGTAAGCATAAGATTCCACTATTCTAACTTGATTCTAAAAGCATGGTGGTTAAAAGTGTAAGTCATTGAATTAAGTTATATGGAACCAGATTAGCCAAGTGTGTAAACTCCCCTCTGGTTAACAGCTGGGCCCCAGAGAAAGTTATTTAACTCTTTTGGATCATGAAGCTACTTCAGTTTAAAGCAGGGGTTAACAAATTCTTTATGTAAAGGGCTAAACAGTAAAAATGTTTCGATTTGCAGACTGTTATTGTAGCACAAAAGCAGACACAGACAACATGTAAATAAATGTGTGGCTGTGTTCCAACAAAACTTTGTTTATGGAGATTGACATTTGAATTTCATATAATTTTCAAGTGTCACAAAATATTGTTCTTAATATTTTCACTTATTTGAAAATATAAAATTCTTAGCTCACAGGCCATGGCGGGGGCGGGGTGGGGGGGGACACGCAATGGACTGGATTTGGCCCAGGGCCGTAATTTCCTGGCCCCTGATGTAAAATCCTGAATTGGTAACTTCCTTCTGAAAATGAAAAAGGCTTCAGTTCCCCAACGTATTGACTTCCAAAGCAGAAAGCTGTTGAAGCACTGGGAGATTCAGGTGCTTTATGTTCAAATATCAATTGTTTGCCCCAGTGAAAGTAAGAGTTTGGAAAAAAGAGACATAATTTTGTTAGTTCCTCAGAAAGAGGTCTCTTCCTTAACCTCTTCCCTTCTCCTTAGTCTGTACCCTTTACCTTTTTTCTTCATTTTTTTCCCTGTAACTACAGATTCTTTTCAGTGTTTTTAGAATATAAGAGAAGCATCTAGAAATCCATTATCAGCATTTATTCCTGACCTAGAATCTTCCACTGACTTGTCTCCTAGAACTGCTCACTGTACCTTAAGTCCATTCCAGTTCAGAGACAGTTTTATTTTACACACAGGATATTCACTGCTTTTATTTGCAAATCTTTTAAGAAATGACAAGAACATAAACAGAAACCTTCATTGGTCCTCCTTTTAAAAAAGGAATTCAAGCTTCTCTGTAGCTAATGGATCTCAGTCTACAACACACTGTCAAGTAAAATGCCACTGGTAAAGCCATAGACAACAATGGCACTTTCAGTCAAGATGTTATGGTGAAAAGCACTGTGCAAACTGTAAAGTGCTATCTATGCAAGTGTTAGCTATAGTTGGGGGTATTATGTCAAGTGCCAAGGATGCATACTTGTCAAAGCAAATTTTTGTGAAAGAGCCAATGTTATTACTAGACTACTGGAGTTATTCCAAGGGGCAAAGGAAGGCCTGCTCTCATATAACCAAGCAGAACATCTGGGTTAAAGACCTGATTGTAGCTCTGCTTCTGCTGACACTAGCTGAGGACAAATGGTAAGTCACTAACTTCCATGAGCCTTTGTACTTATTTCGTAAAATGGAAGGGTTTGGATAGATCCTTAAGGGCTCTTCCATGTTATGACCTCTAAGTGTTTTGAGCTGTAAAATAATAACAAAGGAGAAAAATGAAACTTGCTCAGCCACTAATAGGCACTTCCTCTTAATGTCAGAAAAATGATCAAGGGAGATAACACCTCAAAGTGCTCCTCTCTGGTTGTCCCTAGGCATTATAGGAGTAAAGCAGGCTGTGGTTGCACTTTTCTTGCACAGTTGCTTCATGTGACGTTATTGCCTGTTGCTGCCATGGTCTTCCCAAAATGAAATTTAGATTTTACTTATAATTTATGACTATTTGTTACACGTCTGGAAGGTTAAGCACCGTGCAGGCCCAGACAAGAAAAAGTCAATAAGCCCTAAGGTTGTCTTACAACAATACATATCTCTATGGGCTGTAGTATTTAAACGCCTTTGGCATAGAATAAAACCCTTCAGGACAGAAGCTACTTCCAACACATCATTCAAAAGGCAACAATCTCTGAGGGTGTTATTTAACTATTCTTCATCTTGAACTCCATGCGGTTTCTCCTTAGTTCCATTAAGAGTAAACTTCTTTATCTTCACTAGGCAAATCTTAGTAAGTTGAATATTTTTAACAGTTCCACACTCCCTAGGTGACTGTCTTGTCTTCATCTGACAAGGGATGACACAAATGATCTACATGTAGGAAGAAAGTGGTCATTGTGGTCGGCAGGCACTGCACTCCGACTTGTGCAAGACTCAAAAGCACTGGCTAAAACCCATTGGTGAGAAAAACAACAGGAAAGCATCTGTTTTCAAGTTTGTTGCATGGGGCGAGGGAGGCGGGGTAAGTTGGTTGTTTATAGAACAATTTGTGGTTACAATTTCAGTGGTTGATTACTTGATTTCTTCATCCAGCTCCTAATCACAGATCAAACAGGTTCCAATAATGAAGTAATTTTAGGCATGATTACAAACAGTCTCCTACTGAGGGCTTTTGCCTAGTAATAAGGAGCTCCCAGCCCACTCAGTGTAACAGCTATCAGCTCAAGTGATGGGACGGCACTTCTTCTGCCCAGGTGACCAAGACCTTAGGATGAGCACTGTACCCTCTTTCCCACTGAGAGTTGTGTGGTCAGTGCAGTGATGATGAGAGGACAGTGGTAGTTACCTGTTACGGCATCAACTGCCTCCCTTCTATGCCCCACAATTAAGTCAGTATTATCTTTGGAAAAAACAGCTACTTCACCCCTTCCCTGCTTCGTCACTTTAGGTGGCTCCTTATTTCCTACCAAATCAGGTCTACTTCTCAGCATGGCTTCCAAGCCCCTCCATGATGGAACCTGGCCTTGCATATTTTCTAAATGTCACACCACCACCCTTCCCAGGTCCTCCATGCCTGTCCTTGTCTCTGTGCCTTTACAAAACTACTTCCTCTAACTGGATTGCCTTTCCCCATCTTCTCCTTTCCAAAATCTCCTGTTTCTCTTTGAAAACCCACAGTTGCCTATTCTATGAAATAGTCTTCTCTACAGCCTCAGGCAACATCAATCCCTTCCTCTTGTTTCTGCTTTGTTCAGACCTGATTATGTCGCATTAAATCATAGGATCTGTCTACACCTTGATCACTACTTCTACCACCTGTAGATCATGGGCTTTTTCAGGGTATGTGGATCACGTTTCATTTTATTTCCCCCACCTCCTTTACACCCAGGCTGAGTGGCACTCAGCAAATGTTTGTTGCATGAGCCTGGACGGCGTATAACAGTTAAGTATGCATTTGATTTACAGCAGAGGCAGTCACAGACATTCTCTTTTGTAGGAGTATGAAATGACCTCCTGCACTCCTGGTAGAGTGATTACCTATTCTTGACCACACTCATAATACTGTTTTTCCTCCCTTATTGGTAAATGTCTCACACGATAAACACAGTAGACATCAGGGCAAATGGGGAAGCCCCTGGGGACTGACCTGAGTAAGAAGGTACGAGTCATGAACACAGGAAATAGAGGACTTGAAGTTGATAACTCTGGCATTTGCAGGCAGAGCTGGTTTAAGAGCAATGCTAGAAATGGGAGCAGAGTTCTACCAAGACTTCCCAGCCATTGGCTTAGAGGCCCATACTGCAGAAGTGACCTTCATACAGTTCTCAGCAAAGGATAGCAGGATTTACTGCTGGTGTCAACGGCTGTAAGAATAAAGAGTCTTAGGGAAGGCCAACCTTCTCTAACTTGTGTCTAGGGAAAAATCTCAGAGGGCAGAGCCTGGAAGAGGGAACAGCATAAGAGAAGAAACGCCGTCCCTACGTTGGTGTTTTGAACTCCAGCACACTGTTAAATAAAGGAGGGGAGATAAAGGAGATGAAGGCTGAACCCAATTAAAATTATTAGGGTACTCGTGTTAAGTGTGTTTTTTCACCACTAGCTGAATGTTAACTATCTGAACTATCTGTCAAATATCTGTCTCTAAAGTCATTAAGATTTTGCGTGAACCCCAACATAGCTTTTGAATTTAAATAGCCCTTCCAATGTCTAAAAGGGGGATTTTAAAAGGGAAGTGAGCTGGTTCATACACAAGCAAAGACTGAACTTTCTTATCTCCCTAAGAGACCAAGGATGGTCTCAGCCACCACCCCCAATTTGAGTGCACTGAAAACCTCTAAATCATATGTTTAACACCATGTCACTCAGTGAATGGGTCTACAATGAATGCACAGATTTTATTTTTCAAACATATTCCCTGTAAAAAAGTGACAATCAGTCAGCAATTCAATGTGTTTTAATGTAACCAACTGTTTAAAAATAAAACTTGTGCCCTCATTCCACAAACATGGAGTGAGTGCCTCTTGGGTACCAGGCACTGTGAAGGATGCTGGAAAAACAAGGATGAATGACACAAAAGCATTGAACTCAAGGAGTACACAGCCTAGGAAAGGCTACAGATGATAAGAAAAACAACCTGGCTCCTCTTCTATGACCCGACTACAACTGCCCTCTGAAAGGTCATCAGTGACCTCCTGGGGCCAAGTCCAGTGATCTCTTTTTAAGAATCAGACTGCTTGGCAATCTTATTCCTATGACATTTGAAGAAAGATATGAATGAATTTAAGGACCCGGTCCTATAGATATCTAGGGGAGAGCTTTACAGGCAGAGAGAGGAGCAAGAGCAAAGGCCCTGAGGTAGCAGAAGGCCTGGCATAGTTAAGGTAAAGCAAGGAGACCAGTGTGAATAGAGAGAAATGGGCATGGGAAGAGTAATAAAGTATGAGGTCAGAGAGAGGAAGGGGCCACACTCTACAGGACCTTGCAGTGTTGTTTACTGAATGAGATGGGGGGGGGATTGGAACAGAGAAATGACAAGATTCAATTTAACATTTTAACAGGATCATTATTGTGGCTACTGGATAGAGAAAAGACTATAGGGGACTGATGGTAGAAGCAGGGAAGCCAGTCAGGAGTCTTCTAGAGAAGCCCATGTAAGAAATGATTGCGGCTTAGACTAGGATGGGAGAGGTGATGGTGGCGAGAAGTGGTCATATTCCAGATATATTATGAAGGTGGAGTAGATGGAATTTGCTAATGGATTAGATATGGCCTGGGAAAGAAGAAGTGTGAAAGATACTCTGAGGGTTTTTTCCTGAGCAACTGCAAGGACAGAGTTGCCACTTACTGAGATGAGAAGGAATGTGAGAAGACCAAGTTCTGGGGAAACATCAGTAGTTTGTTTGGGAGCAGGTGACGTTTGAGATACAAATTAAACTGGAGATGAGGAGTGGACTGTTGGTTATAGGAGTCTGACGTCCAGGGAAGAGGTCAGGCAGGAGATGTCTGTGGGAGCCAAACCCCTGTCTCCTGCCTTTCAGCATCATGTCCAAGCAGGCTCCACCAGACTCAACCAACACCATGAGCCACTTGGTATAAGAGCAAGCTTGACTGCAGCCAGCCTGTCCTCTTTATCACCCTCACACACCATGCTCATCCTGGCCTTTTTTCTCAGGGCTCATGTGGCCTGGAAAAGTGGGGCTCTCGGTGATGGCAAAAGCCTCTTAAGAAAGTACTAAAAGTGATGGGCACAGTATGGATTCTGTTATCCTGTGATCCATCTTTCATTGAAGAAATGCATTTTTGATGGAGTTGCTTTTCATACATTCTTACAATATGTACTAGTATCAGAATGTGAAGATCTGGATACATTTCAAAATGGTGTCCCAGATGCCAAAGAAGTTTCTTGAGATGCCAACCTCTAATCCAATTCACCTAGAGGGGGACCTACCATTAGCCCATGTGCTCTCAGGCTAAACTCTTAGGGTATTATTAATATTTTGGGGAAGGACGGTAAATTGTAAGCAAAGCAGAAAATCTCAGTATTTTACTTCTTTCAAAAACTAATGAAATGAAATGAACCAGATACTAAAATCTATCTGTAAAGCCTCATCATTTTTGCTGCACTTAGTTTGGCCACTGAGTACATTGTTAGCTGCTTACTAAAGTCACTTGCTGGCTGGGAACTTCACAAGTACTAATTATTCTCATCAGTTCCACAACCCTGCAAACAAGACTTGTGAACATTTGAAAGTGGCAAACTTTGAAAGACTGGGGAACACAGCATGCTCAAAATTATCCATAGGACTTTACAGACAGGCATCCAGGAAAGTTAGGTAAGAATAGGCATCATAGGTTATTTGAGTTTCCTCATCCTTAAGTGTTAGAAGTTAGAAGAGTAGGCAGTCTCCACCTCTCCCTCCAATGGGAGGTTCTGTTGGGGGAGGCAGGGTAATGGCCATATGCTCAAACCCTGACAAGTGAGTTCTTCCATTTGGGCATTAGAGGTCATTTACAGATCCTCACACAAGTGTTCTATTCCTCCGAGCCTGTGGAGGAAAGAGAGTCAGCCAAGCCAGTCAGAAAAGGTTCAGGCAAAAGGAAAGCCGCCAGTTCCTCAGTTCACCATGGCAATATCAAAGTGAGGAGATGACTTTGTGGATGTGGCTGGTGATCTTTTTGATTCATAGTTCACTGGTCCCCCACAACTTTGGAGGACCTATTTTTGTTAAGCCAGTACGTGCATGGATATGGCCTGTCTTTCTATCTGCAGGCCTGCCCATGTATATTTCCTACCTACCCACCTGCTTGCCTTTTCATCTACCTAGCACTCAAGAGTAGAACCAGAGAGTCAGTAGATTCCATAGAGTCACCTTCTAATACATCCCCTCAATTTACAGATGGAGAAACTGAGGCCCAGAGAGAAGTGACCTGACCAAGGTCTCTCAGTGAATTTAATGATAGAGTTGGAATGTAATTTTAGCTTGGTTGATTTTCACTTCCTGGTCTCTGCCCATCTCTGGCTTAGCCTCTTCCTACTCTGTGTCTCTTTATCTCTGCATTTCTGTTCCTCTCTCTGTCTCTCTCTCTGTCTCTGTCTCTCTCGCACACACCCAAGCTTAGGGAAATTAATCTTAGTTTGGCAGGTGTCCTACTTCTTCACCATTTTCTCACAAATGATCACATCCTTATAACATAAATATCTAGTAAGACCCCCATTATTTATGGCGTTGCCTCAGCTTCGAGCTTTGGTCATGTTTTGTTAATATCTCCTTTTGCTAAGAAAGTCACTCTAAGCACCTTTATTACTACACAGATGTTGCATTCACCTGTGGGATTATTAGGCAATATCTCAAGGCTAGTTTCTTAAATTAATTTTTATGATACCTCTTCTTCCCACAAGTTGACCCTGACCTTAGAGTATTAAAAATATTGCATATAATTTCCCCATGGCAAATCAAGAATCCACTTTTAATTTGGTCCATACCTTCCAATGTAGCTTGTGGATAGTAAAAAAAGAAAGGAAGAATATTGCTTGCTTTCTCATCCCCACTTTTAAAAATAACACTGTAACCTATTGCATGTTATATACAAAATACCTTTCAACTTGAAAAGTCACCGAAAGACAGAGACTACTCTCCAGGGAAGTTTTCCAATCCTGTAGAATGTGACTCACCCCTTCTGTTTTCTTTGGATTTATAGGAGAAGGGAAATGAGCATATCAGGTGTGTTGGATATTCTTTCCAATGTGTTGTCTGTTTCAGATTATAAGCTCCCAGAAGAGAGGGCTATCTATCTTAATCCTCTGTTTAGTGTCTATTTAGTGTCTGATGCAAACAGGCAATGAATCTGTGCTTTTGGCTCAGATTTGCTGCTAGAAATGGAGCAAGTGTTGCAAAAAGAAAAATAAAAGAAAGAGAGAGAAGAGAAAAGAAAATTAAAGCCAGCTCCTCACAACAGGTCAGATGAAAGTTATTCTGAACCAGTCTACTGTTCAGGAAGAAACTATAGAATATTCCCCATAAAAACTACCTTTTTTTTTTTTAGACCGGGTCTTACTCTGCCACCCAGGCTGGAGTTTAGTGGCATCATCATAGCTCACTGCAACCTTCAACTCCTGGACTGAAATGATTCTCCTGCTTCAGCCTCCCAAGTAGCTGGGACTACAGGCACATGCCACCATACCTGACTAATTTTTCTATTTTTTGTAGAGACAGGGTCTCGCTATGTTGTTCAGGCTGGTCTTGAACTCCTAGCATCAAGTGATCCTCCTGCCTTGGCCTCCCAAAGTACTAGGATTACAGACGTGAGCCACCATGCCCAGCCAAAGCTTCTTATTTTGTGCTGGATGTCACTACTCTATCTGCCTTTAAAATTGGCAAAGAGATTGAATGTATGCATGTGAATCATGTCAAGGCTGCAAAAAGATTTATATATGAGACAAAGAAAATGAACATACTTGTTCCATCACTAGCTACAGTAAATCATAGGATAGTTCCCTTAGTAGCTTCTCACCCAACAACCTCAATCTAGTGCAGACTCTTTGAGGCACCAAGTGTGTATCTTTATATTAGCATACACCATATTCCACAACAATGTTTAGCTTTGTCTCCCCAATTCAACTCCAGGTCCCATAAAGGCAGGATCTCTCTATGATTCACTCCTAGTGCCTGGCACAGTGTCTGGAAGAGTAGTTGCTCAAGTAAAAATCCATTGAGAAGATCAATGCTTCTCAAAACAGGGAGCTAAAATCACACTAAAGAAGTAATTAAATGGCTATCACAGGCTTCTTTCCACTTTACAAAAACACCTCTATAAGCTCTCCTTTACTGGGGAAATTTCTAGAACAAATTGAATCACTAAAGGGAAGTGGTAGAAACCACTTAAGTTAGCACACAAAGGGTCTTCAATTCTCCTATTATGGCTTCCTTTGTCCATTCATCTCCATATTAACATTCTTGCTCATAATATTCTTTCTTTTCCTAGACTCCAATTGATTGTACATCATCAAAGTGGTGTATTAGCATTCTATGGATCTACTTGATACAAAATAGTATAAATGAAATTTTACTTTATTTGGGCTAATGAGATGAAAGTACTAAATTATAAGCTGTCACAATCAAATTTCATGTGTTACAGCTGTACTACATAGTCTGGACTATCTCTAAATGTTTATTTTATATACCAACAGAATAGTTAAAGTACATTTGCCAATGATGATAAGCGGTTACCAGAATTGAAGAGAAGCAGGGAAATAGAGACAGTGAGTGCTATTGGTAGCTACAGATGCCTAAATGATTACCAAATGAAAACATCCATTGCTAGAGCCTTTTCACTGCATTTAAAAACATGGAAGTGTTTATCACTATTGACACTAAAAAAGATTACAGTTAAGTATATATAACTCTTATTTGGGGCCAAGACCATTATCAATCAGTTTGATCTTCCACTGTATATTTGTGAGACCTGGCTCCATATTATTTTTGGTGTTTCCAAAAATTAAGTCCATCCACAAAGGATAAAGTTTGCCCCCACTGAGGTTATTCCAAAGGCTATACATTCCCTACCTAGCACTCTGCTTATTTCTTTCATAACATTCATCACAATCTGGACATGTTTTATTGACTTGCTTCCTTCAGATTATCTATTTTTTCCCCTACTAGAATGTAAGCTCCCTGAGAGCAGGAACTTCACTTGTCTTATTCAATTGTCATATCCCTAGCACTAAGAATCGTGCTGGCTGGCCGGGCGCGGTGGCTCACGCCTGTAATCCTAGCTCTCTGGGAGCCTGAGGCGGGTGGATTGATTGAGCTCAGGAGTTCGAAACCAGCCTGAGCAAGAGCGAGACCCCGTCTCTACTAAAATTAGAAAGAAATTAATTGGACAACTAAAAATATATAGAAAAATTAGCTGGGCATGGTGGCGCATGCCTGTAGTCCCAGCTACACGGGAGGCTGAGGCAGGAGGATCACTTGAACCCAGGAGTTTGAGATTGCTGTGAGCTAGGCTGATGCCACGGCACTGTAGCCCAGGCAACACAGTGAGACTCTGTCTCAAAAAAAAAAAAAAAACAATAGTGCTGGCTTATGATAGGTGCACAATAAATATATCTGTAATGACTGAATGAATTGATCAATTAATAGTAAATATTCAATAACAGTACTGAATAATCACCAAGTTGGAAGTCCCCTCTTGGTCTCCTCAAATCTACTGAAGGCCATCACCTGTTTCCCCTCAGTCTCAAAATGACTCAGTGCCAACTGACTTATGATTGCAGGCTATGGAAAGTAGTGAAAAAGTACCCAATGCCAAGACATGAAGCACCTCCTACAAGAGAAGGGAAAATCAGAGATCCTGTGCTTGAGATTGTTGCAGGACAGAAGGCTGAGAAAGAGGTCTACCTCCTAGCTAGCCTGTTTTCACTCTGATTAGAAAGGCAGTGCTCAGGAAATCATGGTAAACTGTAGTTCATGTGAGTTGAATTTAAAATCAACCTCAAGAGTGTTGTTTAATTTATAAATATTTTAGTAGCATTGTAAAGGAGAAACTGAATATGCTCATATAGAGAGGAATAAATGAGGCTTACCAAACTCTCCTGGTGGATGGCTTTACATGAGATTTCATGATCACTGAGTATTAAATCACATGGCTCTTCGATAATACAACATTGTGTGCTTTTTAGAGAATCCTCATCAAAAAGCTCCGATCCTTCTATCCTATTTCATTTTCTCATATAAGATGCCAGCATTTATAATTATAACCAATTAGTGTTTTCAGACTCTCTGTTCATTTCATCCTTTATGAATTTCAGAAAACCTGTTTCTTATGTAATCAGAAATTAATTCTCATTAATTAGTCAGGAAAGGTTATTCTAGCCAAAGAATATCACAGTGATCACTTTGCCCTGCACAGGTTCACAAGGTGGGCTACCGTCTAAAGGTGTTTGTGAGTCAGAAAATGGCTCCTGCCTAAAGCATCATGCAATGTCCATTTCTTCCCTGTAGCTTGCATTCCTTTTCATGCAGATAAGCTGAAATGAGCTTAAGAAATTCTTTGCCTTGCCGGGCGCGGTGGCTCACGCCTGTAATCCTAGCACTCTGGGAGGCCGAGGTGGGCGGATCGTTCTGAGCTCAGGAGTTC
>CAUYSK010019994.1:0-39882 GCA_963575035.1 Avahi laniger | reverse complement strand
TCCCTTCGTTAACTCCTTTTCCTCATAGTTCCCTTAATGGTGTTAACCTGCCTCCTTATTCTCTTTGCCGGTTAAATTTCTCCAGAAGCACATGCCTTAGTGGCAGAGCTGATCAATCAGCAAAAATGAGTCTTCTTTTTTTTGTGTGTAAACAATGGTGTTACTGTTGTGGTACATTGTTTAATAAACATTGATAGGTGCTGGATATTTTTGCAGTTCTGTGAATACTTTTCTTCAGACTTAATTCCATACTATCTCAGGTACCTTTTATCTTCCTTTGAGTGTTTTGGGGAAAGGAAAATAAACTAAATCTACTCTCTCTCCACAAGAATTTGTGTTGAGAAGATCCAGCAAGGATACCTAGTGCTTATTTTATTTTAAGATCAATTAATAATGTCTGTGTAGTAGAAATCCACTCCAGCTTTTGGATTTATAATCGAATCTCGTAACCTGAAATCCTCTTTCTCCAGTCTGGTATTTTCTTGTGGTAGCCAGCCTAGAAATACGTGTTGAATAACTAGAATGATCAATGTAGATCGTTGAATGCTTTTATGCTTCTAAAAAAAAGGGCAAACAAAAATTTTTGTTACTGATTTAAGGAAAAGTAGTGTCATCACATTAAATACAATTTGGAAAATGAGAGGAAAAGAACCATACTCTTAACCTCAGCTAGCAAAATTGCTAGTAGGTTTTTAATGTAGTTCCCACATTTGTATTTATATGGTTAAAATTATATATCTTTCTCCCCCGCCCCCCTTAATATATCCTTAGCATTTTCTCATGTCATATCATTGTATGACTATTACTTTAAATGGCTGCATGGTAGTCTGTTAGTCACGTGGCCTTGTATGCACAGTGCTTATGAAGAAGCATGGATGTTGTTTCTGAAAAAATGTGGCTCTTCACAAGAAACAATTATTCTAATGGGTCTCATTACATGGATTTTGATAAAAAGAGTGATGACTTTATTGTAAAGTCAATGACTTTTTGTTTTCAAACATATAAACCTGAAACTTGAGGAAGCTAGTTGTCAGTTGAGAGTAATATACCGTATATTAGAGTATATTAGATACATTCTCTAGAGAAGTTACCAATAAATTGGATTGTTGCTTATTTTTGAACAGAATTTTTGTCGTAAATCTTAATGTTAACATTGTGTTCTTTTATAGATCATGGAGCTTTGCGGTGCAAAAAGACTTGGTTATTTCGGAAGAAGTCAGTTCTACATTGCTTTGAAACTTGTAGCTGTTGCCCAGTCTGGTTTCCCTTTAAGAGTGGAAAGTATAAATACAGGTAAATATGGAATACACTAGTAACTGAAATGAAAATGGGCTTCTATTACAAATGAAGTAAAGTTAATAAAACTCTTGAGTCTTTCTGATGTTATAGTGGCATGTGTGACCTTGAGTGAAGTGTCGTGACTTTATTCTAACTACGTTGCATTTCTCATTTGAGGTTAGAAAAGTATGTCTATTTTATATCCATTATGGTATGCAATGTGGACTTCATACATACTACTCAAAATGGCAATTTTCAGAATTAATTTACTAAAAATTGCTTAGAAAGAATTTAGATGTATAATTTTATTAAGGTAAATGATGAATTGTAGTGACTGTCTTCATATATAGTTTCCTTGTTTTCTTCTTTTCTAATAAAACATCATACTTTGTGGTTTTTTGTTTGGGAAGGCTGTAGAGGCTCCATTTGAAATTAGAAAAGTATCAGTTAACCAAACTTTCTGATTGATAGAGATAATATTAAAATATTGGCAGACCAAAACTTAGTCACAATCTGACCAACTTAGAAGTGTCACCTCAGATAATTCATTTTTCAGTTATTTGGAGGCTTATTAATGTGGAAGAAGATAGAAATTCTATGAAGATAGACACTTAAATGCAGAGAGTTCTGAAGTTTGTGTAAAGAAAAGGTGAAAGACAAAATTGAAGTTTTCCATGATCTGTAAATTATAGAAAAATTTCTGTAAAATTCTGTAAATATCAATTTTTATAGTTTTAAGTACCAGCACAGTTTATTAGTCGGCCAGAAGTTTTCATTGTGGACCTCTGGTTTGCCAGAGGTTCTTCTAGTGTTGAGAGTTTATCTTCATTTGAGGTAATTTTGAATTCTTTTACATACATACTGAGTAAGCTTAATAGTTTCCCTCCTTTGTTTGGAGGTTCTAAAGAGAGACAAAGGTAATCATATATGAATGGAAGTATGCTTTCCTCTGAAAATCATTCTTTAGTTGTATTGTTCTAATCTGAAAGTATATCTTATGATTTACCTGTGGAGAATTTCTTAGTCTTTCATTTTTCTCCTCTATTTAAAATTGAATGTAGAGTATCTGGTTGTAGGAGAGTCATAAGCCAGACTACAGTGGACGGATAGAATACTGTGTACCATGTCCTTGGTAGATGAATAGTAAGGTATTTTTTCCCATGAAAATATCTAAGTCTAGTCTCAAACTTAGTGACACATTCTGTGTTTTAGAGACTCATTATAAGTAGAAGCAGCCTAGGCTTTGGGGTCTGACTGACCTAGGTTCAGATTCTGTCAGTTACTATTAGTGTGACCTTGGCATCTCAGAACCTCCATTCCCTTTTCTGTAAATAGGGGCTTTGCAGGATTGCTATGGTTATGAGATGAAATAAACATAAAATGGTAAGAACAGGGCCAGACATGCAGTAGACATTTAATATAGCTATCATCATCACCCTTTAGAAGTACAATTTGGTTTTACTACTACTTTCTAGTAAGTGTCTCCCTAAACTATCGAAGAGAGATAATGGTCCAAATTTTGCTGTGGTTGACATTTTGTGCCTGTTTCTGTATCAGTTTTTGTGTTTTTAATGTGTATGTACTTTTTTATTTTAAAATAATAATAATTTTTGTGGTTAACAGTAAAGGATCTTCCTCTGCCAAGATTTGTTGCTTCAAAGAATGAACAAGAATCTCGCCATACAGCCTCATATTCTTCAGATTCTGAAAATCAGGGGTCTTATTCTGGTGTGATTCCCCCACCACCAGGCAGGGGGCAAGTGAAAAAGGGATCCATAAGCCATGATACAGTTCAGCCTCGTACAACTGCAGATCCACAGGTAATCACATGCATGCAAATATTGTCCGTTGATGTCCTGTGTATATGCTTACACTAAAATATTTGTTGGTACCATAATAATTAAAATGTCTCCTTAAAATGAAATTTTTTAAATAATAATATTCTTTCTAGGAACCCGTGTCCCCAGTGGTTTCACCACAGCAGTCCCCACCAACTTCTCCTCATACTTGGAGGAAGCACAACCGTCATCCCAGTGGGGGGAATAGTGAGAGGCCTCTTGCAGGACCTGGACCTTTTTGGTCTCCCTTTGGTGAAGCACAATCAGGTATTTCAAGATTCTTTATAAGTAACAATTATTTAGAATTGTAAATTGAAGAAAACTTGATAAACATTCCTTTAAGAGTTGTCTCCAAGACAATTTTTAATTGTAAGTTAAATTTTAATGGAAGCAAAAGCCAACTATGAAAATTTATAAGTAGATATATCACTTTGAAAAGTGGCAACTGTATTTATATACACCTGTGATGCTTAGACAAAAGTTTATGGATACCAGATTCTCTGACGGTAAAAAGAACAATTATTTCCCAGAGTATTAGATACATATTATATAAGTCTCAGCGTTGACGAGGAGAGCGCAAAATAATTAAAAAGATTTAAATGAAGTATAATTTGATAATTGAAAAGATTACATTTTAGA
Organism: Avahi laniger; assembly: GCA_963575035.1. NCBI lineage: Eukaryota > Metazoa > Chordata > Mammalia > Primates > Indriidae > Avahi > Avahi laniger. Next base: position 36,127 of record CAUYSK010019994.1, on the reverse strand, counting down.
AATTGTTACATTTCTTCAAAGTTAATGTTTGAAAGAAAACTTCTTGGTGACTTTATTTTTTTCTTCAAATGTGAGTAAGCGTGTTTACTCGTTCTTTTAGGTGGTTCTGCTGGTGATGCAGTGTGGTCAGGGCATTCTCCACCTCCACCTCAAGAAAACTGGGTCAGTTTTGCAGATACTCCACCAACCAGTACTCTTTTAACCATGCATCCTGCTTCTGCCCAGGTGTGACATTTTATGGGTATTGCATTTTTATTTGCTTCATTCAGAGTATTGCTGCAGTCATTGTTTTTATATTTTGCTGTTGTAAATTTTATAAATGCAAGTTCTCTCTTTTATTTGAAAAAAAAAAAAAAAAACCTGCTATGTGTATTTTTAAGTATTTTATAATTTGAATGTTTCAGCCAATTTTATTTCTGTTTCTAATTCCCCAGTGAAGTTTTGAAAGATTTCTGCATCTGGGAATATATTTGCTTGCTTTCTTAGTACATTTTCCATAACTTTTTGTTGCTAACATAATTGCTATCATTCTACACATCTATATAATCGTTGTGCAGAAACATATCCAATAACGTGATTGTAACAAATACGTGGTTTGCCGATGACTTCTTACATTTTAAATATCCACAAAAAGCAAGTTTTACTTTCAAAGATAAGTAACCTAGCAATCTTGGTCCGTATAATCATATAGATAGATACTGTACTGAGGAAAAAATGTTTCATTACAGGACCAGACAACAGTACGAACTGTAGCATCAGCTACAACTGCCAATGAAATTCGTAGGCAATCCAGTAGTTATGATGATCCCTGGAAAATAACAGATGAACAAAGACAGTATTATGTAAATCAGTTTAAAACCATTCAGCCTGATCTAAACGGATTTATTCCAGGTGAGTTGTTAAAAACAGAAGTTCTTCAAGATGGGACAGGACAAAAATCTCAGTTTCTAATGTCAAAGACATTGTTTTGTTGGTCATAGATTTTAATAATAAAAAATAATTCTCAAATTATTTGTCTAAAAAATTTATAATCACTGGGGGCCAAAATCACGACATAGTCACATATTAAAGTTACCTTTTTCTCAGTGAAAACATCTAAGACTCTTACATTCTGTTTTTAGATCTGTAAGTTCAGAATAACATTAAACAACACTGTTTTAATATTTCAGGATCTGCAGCTAAAGAGTTTTTTACAAAATCAAAACTTCCTATTCTTGAACTTTCTCATATTTGGTAAGTGTGGTATATCATTAGTTGGGTAATGTGGGTTACTTCAAAGGAGTTTCTAGCAGGAAGATTGTAGAGCCTTAAAAAATAAACTATTATACTAACCTCTTTGAAAATGTTTTCAAACAACTCAGTATTGGCTTACAATAATAGCCAGCTTCTGTCTCACTCTGGAAAAGAAATAAGTGATATAGGTACAGTAGTTCTTTCTAAAGTGCTAAAATGGTTTGAGCTATATCAACTGCTCCTTGTTGCCAGCACACTGCATGGAATAAAAGCTAGTTTGTTCGTCTGTGGTTATGTTTATCCCATTTGGTTTTTATCAAGTTTAATAAGTTCTGTACCAAGCCAAAACTGTAGGAACAGTGCTTTGCTCCCATTTAAACACAGAGACACAGGATAGCTGCTATATAGTTGGAATTGGCCATTAGAACACAAAGTATTATCACAAATTACTTTTTAAAAACAATTATCAGATAAACGTAAATGTTAATTCTACTTTTTATATCAATATATTTCTCTATATTCTAAATTATTTTGTTAATAGATTTTTAGTAGAGTACTATAGTATGAGGTAGTTAAATAAAGCCTAAAACTGAAAAATCAAGAACTAGCAATATATGTGTCCTTTTTATTGTTTAAGACAATAAATACAAAAGTGGTTGCCTCTGTTTCTATGAAATGGCAGGGAGAGCAAGGCAAGGTGGCTGTATTTTTGTGTCCAGCCTTGTAGTTCTAGTCAATGCTTTAAAATGCATACACGTTAAACTTTGATAGTAATGAAAGCAAAATTTTAAAAAATTTCAATGACTTAACTGCATACACCTTACTTTAAACCCTGTTCCTAAAAATGTATATGGGCTACAGGTCATTTTTTTGGTGACCTCAATTTTTAGGGCTATTTTTTTAGCATTTTACTGTGAGAATTCCAAGGACACCAGAATGTTTGAAGAATGGTGCCATGAATACCCATGTGCCCACTACCACCTAGATTCTGTAGTTAACGTTTTGCTATGTTTGCTTTGTTACTCATCTTTCTGCCTATGGGATTTCTAAAAATTACTGACTTTTTGCACTTTCTCAGGGAAAGTATTTCTCTCTCTTCTTTTTGAGGAATAAAGGGATCCAAAGCAGAATGAGATTATATTCATGATAAGTTTGTCTTCTAGGGAACTCTCAGACTTTGATAAAGATGGCGCATTGACACTGGATGAGTTTTGTGCTGCTTTTCATCTGGTGGTTGCTAGGAAGAATGGCTATGACTTACCGGAAAAACTCCCTGAAAGCTTAATGCCCAAACTGATTGATTTGGAAGATTCAACAGGTAAGATTGGGAACTGTAGAGAGCTGATTGCATGACTTGATAAACATGCTTGATTCTGAAAGCAAAATCAAGATAGATGTTAACGCTTAGCTTAATAGTTTAGACATTTCATCAAGGGTACATAGATTTGCCATCAGAATAAGATGTATGGGCTGAACTTGGATTTGTTTTTATTCAGCAACTTCTAAAAAATAGAGGTAAAGAATATATGCCACTCTTTCACCTTTACACTTGTGATTTACTGAGATTTGAAGAGTATTTCACAGTGTCTTGTTATTTTGCCACCTTTAATTTCATTTTATATTGTCTAAAGTGGGTGAAATAACCTGTCTTCATTATAAACATTTTTCCATTTAATGCGTCTTAACTTACTGAAGAAAAATAACCTGGTTCTTTATTAGACCTTTGAAATCTTGAACGTTTTCCTTTAAAACGCCAAGTTCTCTTCTGTAGACTCTGAAGAAATCTGGAAATTTTGTCTTTCATTTTAGAGAATGCTATTTTGTAAACAAGAGTGCTTATGTTCATATTTACTGGTAACTTTCTTTAAAAGGAAAAAGAATATCAAAGGTAAAAATTAATACATTTTTCTTAAGTTCTGGGTGAATAAAAGGAAATCTAATGTTAAAGCCTTAATGAGTCTAATTAAAAGCAAATTATTGTCTTTCGTTTTCCATCTAAATTCTCTGTTGGATATGATAGTGGAAGAAATTTTATAGTTTTAAGGGGAGATTAAAACAGAATTTGTCTCTCAAAAGGGCATTTTTCTATCAGGCAGCATCTCTTTAACCCAGAAATGTATATAACCTGACTTTGTTGTCTAAATTATGCAGAAGTAATCATATGCCTGAAATTACTGCCACTAAGAGAACAATGTCTTGGAGATAAGAATCTTAGTGTGCTTTTAGTTTTGCTAATTTTGTCTGTGACTTTGGGCAAGTTCTAACCATTACTCTGTTTTTCCCTTCTGTTTCTCCACCTGAAATGTGGATTTGATGCCATTCACATTTCAGGACCTGAATTGTACACTGACTTTATATCAACCCATAGGTTGATTTTGAAAATTTAGCATTGATTTTAATTATTTTAGGAATGCTTTTCTATGAGAATCCTAGCATTTTCCTGATCATTTTAGGTAGTTGTGAAACATCAGTTAGCCCTTAACTTGAGCTGAAAGCTAAATATCTTTGTTAGGTCATTTTGCTTCAAAATACTTTGATTTACCTACTTAAGAAATAAAAACAACTATTTATTTATGATAGGAGCCAAAAGAGAAGAGATTGTGGTAGCTTCACACTTCCCACATCATTGATTTAAAAGCTGAGCTATGTACCTAGGGTTTTATATGACTTCCAGCCTTTGAAAACAGATAGCGTAGTAATACAAGAAAATAATTTCTTTAGTATTCGTAGTAATACAAGAAATATGTAATACAAGAATAAGTAATACAAGAAAATATGTCTTTGTAAAGGTTTGTCTGATTCCGTCATCTGTTGCATTCAGATTGATGAATCTGGCTTTTGCATGTAGTTAGTGGGTTTCTTTTTCCTTTATTTAAATAAAATCCATTTCTTTATAAATTTGATGTACTGCCTGAATTTTAAGGCTAATGATTCAGAAGAATTTTTTTATGGGCATTTGTCTTTTGTCTAATTTTACACCTGTTAGATCTGTTTAACAAAGACTGATTTTTTGCCTGGATATGTCTGTGTACTATTGCTGTAATAATTGAAAGGTATCACAGACTCTGGTAGTTTTTTCTCCTCCCACCATAATGTATAATTTTATGATCAAATTTTTTGTAAACATTTTGATCATACTGTATTAAATCCAGATCTGCTTTACATGTGGATAAATGATAAATTTTAAAATTGTATTAGTTGAGAGGAGGCACTATAACTTATTATAAACCTGCGATTCATATGACATGAAGTCCTTTGAATATAGGACACCATATTCTGATGACACTGTGGGTCGGTCAGTATCTGTAAAAATCTTTATAAATATCTGTATTTTAAGAAGTTTACAGTTAAGGGAAAAATAGTTTATTTGGGCTGGTATTAGAATTTATCATAAATAACTCCTCTGTGGATACTTTCTGATTACAGGCAAAGGTGGTTTCTCTCTTTCCAGATGTCTCATATCATCTTCTACATGGTATTTATTATGGAACATATCACGCTAAATCCTGTTTCTTTATTTTTTCTTTTTCTACCACTATACTCTAAACTCCCTGAATAAAAGCAAATGTGTATTATTATAGTATCCTCAGTAACTCACTTTGCCAGGCATGTACTTAATTACTCAGTAAATAATTATTGGATGAATTAATGCTCAATGTGTGCCATTTTCAAAGTAAGGTATTTTTCTTGATATTTTGCTACCTTTGAAAATAAAGCAATTTGTTATCTTAAGTTTGTGATCTTGGGACATAATAAACTATTACTTCCACAAGTATTCTGTACTTACAGCTTAAGTCTTAGAGGTAAACAGATGATAAACAGTGGTCACTTGAGTTATAGCTCCTTGGAATAACAAACTAGTCCTCCCAATGGGCATGCAAATATGGGTGGGGTATACGTATTTTTTTCCAAAATCATTTGAATGAATTTACAGGATTAAATAGCAGATAAAATAGAACAACTAAGGATCATAGGTAGAAGTGCTTATGTAGACCATCAGCACTGAATTTAGCAACTAAAATAAATAGAAAGGGAAACTTGGTTTTTGTGGTCTTACAAAAGAAAGCATACAAAAATTCATCTGCAGAAACAGCTTTCTGAAGCTGAATTCAAGAAAGAATGTTTATCTTTTAAGAATGTTTATCTTTAAAAAAAAATATTAAGGTAACCTGCTAGCTTACTGCAATAATGTCCAAAGAATCTTCTTTGTAGCACGGTTGCAACTTCACATGTATTTTTGTGATTATTTAATACATCTCTCTCAAACTAGACTGGAGGCTCCTAGGAAGGCAGGCACTGGATCAATTTTGTTCATTATGTCCTAGCACCTAGCACAGTACAAATTGAGTATGTAAGTAGACATTCACATTTTTGAAATGATTAAATGTCTGAGCCAGTGGTTTTTAACTATTTTCTTTCTGCATCCCACACTACTCACATGAGCAACTCAGCAATATCTGTTTGAGATGCTGAAAGAGAGAAAGGAGTGTGCTCCCTGTCTCTTCCTCCATAATCACTGCATTTGCGTAGTAGATTTGGGCATGTGTTTCATTGTTGTTTCTAGGGTACATAGCATAGATCCCCAGACTGTAAGCAGAACTTCCAGCAGTAATATTTTTAAAAGCCAGGGAAGAGAAGGCACATGGGACTTTTCATGAATAATTTACTAGAAATTCATGTAAATTCAGATTTGAGACTACCTTGATTCAAGTCAGTCATTGTTAAGAGATTCTCCTGTATTCCTCCAGAAATTTTTAGCATCTATATAAAAGCCTGCACACATACATAATTGGTTTTTACACAAGTGCAATCATACTGTACATCCTTGATTGTTTTTTTCTGTAAATGTTGGACATCTCTGCACTTCATCACATATACAGCTGTCACATTCTTTATCATCCAGGGTATTCCATACTATGATGAACCTTAATTTAACCAGTTTCTTATTGATGAATTTTGGGGTTGTTTCCTGGCTTTAACTTTAAAACAGTGCTACAGTGAACATGCTTATATGTGCATCTTTGTTTTGTACAAATAACCCAGAATCTTTGTTCTTGAAAATTCATTATCCAAGTTTCTTTTAATAATGAAAATACACACTAATAATTGTCATTAACTTTTCACTTAAGGAATTACTTCTCAAACCACTCCTCTACCCCCAACACAAACACACATAGACATTGTTAACACTATTGTCGTTTCTTTCCAGAGAGTTGGGTATTGTAGCTGACAAATCAGTACAGTTGAATTCAAGGATTGACAAAGATACACTATTTAATGAAATTGTGGCAAAGACATTGACAAACAAGACTAGATAATACTTGAAGGAGAAAAACTCCATGAGGATGATGACGACAGTAGGAACTTTAAAAGATTATGGTTTCGATTTTAGTGGATTAGTAAACATTCTTGGCCATAATTAATGATATCCTCAATTTTTTTGCAGAAATGAGTTTTTTCCTCTATGATTGTGCTGTCATAAAAGTCAAAAGCGAATGAAGGATGGACATCTTTGTCTTCCTCTGTTAGAAAGAAAACTCCATGGGAATAGGACCCTTGTCTTCTTGCTCAGTACTGTATCTCGAGAGCCTGGAACCTTATAGGCTCCCAATAAATGTTCACTGACTCAGTGCTGTTTAATTTTGTCCCCAAATTACGCCCCCCAAAAGTAACATCATCTTTCATTCTTTGTTCTTTATACTCATTTCGACAACTTTCCGTGTAAATTTTTAAGACAAAGCCCCTATTTTTTTTTCTCTGTATGAAATTCTGGTCCTTATTTAAAGTGGATTAACTATAAGTGGATTTTTTCCATTTTTAGCTATCTTTGGATAATGGGAACCTCCTCTATATATGTAGATAATATTCTTTCAAGTATAATATAGCTGAGTCAAATAGGAGGTGCTATCGATTGTTGATCAACACTGTAAGAAAGTCAGGTACAATTTAACTGGAATTTCAGGTGAATGTTTTGTTTCTTTTCAAACCTTATTATGTACTTTTTTAAGCCTTTGGTTTTGATTTAAAACTGTTAGACTTCTATGTAAAATAGACCCTCTTAAGATCTGCTTACTGAATAAGTTTCCATTTTGTGAGGTGTTCAGGAGAAGTGGAGTTCGTTTTGGAAAAAGAACTTAGTTTTTTGATGCATTTAATATCATTCAAGATAAAACATATCTTAAATTTTGTCTTTAATTTCTTTCTTCGTATGCATTGCTTATCTCTGTCTTCTAAGTACGAATGAAAAAGTTACCCTTTGTAGTTTTCCTTGAAGACTTAAAAATTCATCCAAACCTGTTTTTTTATTTCATATTTTTTCTTGTAAGAATAATATTCTTCAAATAAGTAAAAGATATAGCTAAACATTCATTGTTGAAGAACTTCCTGCTTAAAAACAAAATAAGTTTTAAACCGTAAGACTTTATGGGAGTATATATGTTTCCGTAAGATTAAGAACAGCTGGCAGTCACTTTTGAGATAATTTTTTAGTATATCAAGTATAATACTAAGAAAATAAGAGAAATTTAGGATGAGTAGTTTACAAACCTAAAATAAAATCGAAGCTCTTTAAGAAAGAGGTTGTTCAGCAGATACGCTGTACTGAACTGAATCTAAGACCTTTCCAGATTCTTTGAAGGATAAAAGGATAAAAAGTTCTGCCAGTGTTTATAAACCTAGAATAAATGTAGAATACAACCATATGTGTCAGTATGATCATACTGGGTTGTCTCTTCAGACACACTTTTATACGTGGAAATACTTTTTGCATAACAGCCCTTTTGAGGTTAACTTTAACAAATAATTGAGGCTCATGCTCTTCTTTTTCAGCCCTGATGCTCTGATGATGTCAGGGGCAGAGCAGAACCCTCAGGAGGGAGGCAGGGTTGACACAGTGTTCCAGCAGGAGGCTAGGTTGGAACACTGCATCAGGTAAGAGTAAAACTACACCCCTGCCTCCAGAAGGATACAGTCTTAAAGACTAATGTTTGTGGGTGGGCAAGAAGCTCTTTGTTGGCATATTTGTAGGGAACAAAGTTGAAGGAAATACAGTTTATTTCCAGACCTAATGCTTCTCCACAGACTCTGTTGGTTTCTAGAACATAGGAAAGAAGCAGTGTATAATTTTACTAATTTATCTCAGAAACAATTTTTGGATTCTCTAGGGCAATAATTTTTCAATCTTCTTAATCTTAAGGACCCTTTACATTCTTAAAAATTCTGGACCCCAAGAGCCTTTGTTTATGTGGGTTAGATCTATCAATAATTACCCTATTAGAAATTAAAACTGATTAATTTTTAAATATTTACTACTTTATTTAAAAATAGCAATAATCCCTACGTATTAACATAAATATTTTTAGGAAAATAACTGTTCTCCAAAATAAATAAAATTTATGAAAAAGGTGGCATTGTTTTACATTTTTCAAATCTCTTTTATATTATATCTGGCTTAATAGAAGACAACTAGATTGTCATATTTGCTTCTGCATTCAGTGTGTTGGATATATTATTTTGTTTGAGATATATTAGGGATCTGAAAACTAAGCCCTTTGGGCCAAATCCAGTGTGCTGCCTGTTTACGATTAGCCTGCAAGCTAAGAATGTGTCTTTCATTTTAATCATTGAAAAAAAATCAAAATGATATCAAAAATCAATAATGATATCTTATTACACATTAAAATTGTATGAAATTCAAATTTCAGTACCCAGAAATAAAATTTTATTGGGACATAACCATGCTCATTCATTTACAAATTGTCTATGGCTGCCTTTGTGCTATAATGGTAGCGTTGAATAGCTGCAACAGAGACTATATAGCCACAAAGCCTAAAATACTTACTGTCTGGCCCTTTGTGGAAAATACATGAAGAAAATCTATCCTCACACAATAAAAGGAAAGACTATTTTATAGCTTTTTCAGATATTGTGAATATTCTTTGGTATTATATCAAGACACAAATGCTAATTTCTTAAAGGTTGATTGCCATGTGGAAGCTGAAACCATATTAATGAATTTTTGGTACTGTTACATTAAAATCTATTGGTCTGTCTCCTACTTTGAATGAACCCTTTATCCATCTATGATTTTGTAACACAACACATTGGATATTGGCAACATATCAGTTCATTGAGTTATATATATACACATCTTTCAGATGTTGGGATATTTCATTATAAAATATCAAAACATACTAATATCACAACTATCTTATCAGAGAAGTCTTCAAGTGCTGAGAAGTTCTTAAGATTATGGACATATATATTCATTTTCCAAAATTCTCATTTTTGCTTGAAAGTTTGAACTTTGTTATTAGTAACTAATACTGAAAACAGTTGCTTTCCTTGAAGTGACAGGCTCACTTCATTTATGAGAAGGATGTCTGCCCCATACTCAAGTATGAATAATTATAGTTTATGAGCTGTTCTTTGTAGAAAAGTGGTGTTCCATGAAGAAAAGTGGTCTGTTCAGCTTACAACTGAATCACACAAGTACAGTACTTTTCCTTGACAACATTTGTACTTCGATATGCAGCAGAGGTGCTTTGTCTGTATTCCCCATTTTGTCACAGAGTATTAAATAGGTGTGTTTTTTGGGCTGAGTTTAATAAAATTAAGTTTTACTGCTTCATCATGAATATTCGTCAGTGAGATCAGCATACATATTTGTTTATGTTTATACTGATATGTGTGGGGGTGAAGAATACAGTAACTATTAGTATATTTTGTTGCCATCGCCTTGATTCTTGCTGATAAGCTAGCAATTTTACCTACCATTGCCTTTGCACCATCAATGCAAATTTCAACACAGGGGAAAAGCATTATTAATATTATTAGAAGAATGATTTTGTCTTTTCAGACCCCCTAAACGAGACATGGGGACTCCCAAGAAGGAGTCTGTGATCCACAGTTTGAGAGCTGCTACCCTAAGAAAATAACTGTATTAGAATAATTATAGAGTATAATTGTTTGGGTGAATAGCATTTCAGTTCTCAGCCTCAAGAGGTTTAAACCACTGTAGCTTCGTACGAGTGAACTAGAGACATTCCCAGAATCTATCCCAAATCATAACTGTCCTGAATTGATGGTGTGGTGAAGTCTGTCTCTAAATTTGTCAGTAAAAGAACTGCAATCTTGAAAGCCAAACTAGGGCCCCAGATTGCCCTAAAATGGAGTTTAAAAATAAAGTAGTAGAGTATAGCTTTAAATAAGTTCTTTTGAAAATTATCCTGTAGTTAATACTATTTTAATTCTGTTTTTATTTTCTTCAGTACTCATCTGCTTTGGGGGATCTCTTAAAGATACTTTTTCATTTATTTTCCTCCTGGCAGACTTTCACTTTCAGTAAACTGTCAGATTTATAGCCATTTTCCTCCTTTCCTTAACTTTCTTTCCCTTTGTTATCATTCCATATTAAACTTATCATTTCCATATTAAACGATGGGAAAAGGGTCCATAGTTTTTGTTCCTGCTGAAAGCCCCAAACTATCTGGTGAGGAATTTGCTGCTACTGGTTATTATAATTTTTTCACCAGTTCTTCTCTGAGAACCTTGAGTTAAGAGGTCTTCATAGAACATTATCTGAAGCCTTCCTACCTCTGTACTACCGTGATACTTTTATTGAGAAGCTATAAGACTAAGAAATTGTTCCTGATCTTAGGAAACAAAAATTAGTCAAAATATAATGCTAGAATTTGCAGTGCGCTGTAATTATAAAGGTGTAATATCAGGGTAAGTAAAATGGAAATATTTTGAAGGAGTCATGTAATAGATGGGGCAGAAGGAACATTTTGAGAACTTTTCCAACTGTGTGTTAATTGTGGTTCTAGGAAAATGACAGTGAAGGAGAATGAATTTAAAGAAGAATAAACAAAGCAACTTAATAAATAAACTTGAATGCTACTATGTATTAGGTCGTATGTTAGGCACTAAAACGAAGAATTTGCTAATGAATAGATTGGAAGCTTGCATTGCTAGATGATATTATTAATGTATATTAATGTTATATGGCTGTCTATTTAGAAATCTGAAGTATAGTGCTAACATTTAATGTCTAAGGTCTTTCTTTCTGATGGAGAAACTCAGGTGCTGTTTTATTCAATTTGCCCATGGTCAAGCAGAGAAACAGTGACATTGGAATCATATATTTTAAAAGAGGGATTAGGTATTCCCTCTTGACTGGGATTATATTCAAAGCCATGTAAAACTTGGAAAAATTAGAATGAGAATTTAGTTTCCCTTGAAATTCCTACTATTTTTAAATGTAGTTTAGAGATATTTTAAATTAAGGCTTAACTATAATTAAAAGTAGAATATGATACCTCAAACTACTTTAAAAATCATTTTGAAATAGTATCATGGATTTGTAGTTTTCTCAATTAGGTCTCTAAGTGCTAGTGAGCCTAATGATAGAAGTTTCAGTTTCATATGGGCTCATTGATTTGTTTTTTGCCTATGGCTGGGGACTCTTCTTTTGCTGTCTGCCTTGCAAACACGTGCTGCTTTTTGGTAGGAAGGGGGATTTGCAGAGAAAATGTGAAAGAATTAGTATAAATCCACAGTTCCCAAAGTATATTCCAAGGGAATATTGAGGGGTTTTATTTAATGAAAAGGATGTGTGTCTGGGAAAAGCTGGTTTAAATAAAGTTTATTTATTCTGGGACATCACAAGTCTTGATACACAGTTGTGCATAGGGATCCTCCAACAGGGAATTACTGTATCCCCCAAATTATTTGAGCAGAAAACATAATTTTTCCAAGCCACCTTACTGATTAATATTCCATGAACTACACTTTGGGAAATTGGTACAAATCAATTCTTATTATCAGAAAATGATTCAAAGCATATGACCTATTGCATTATTATTATGCATAACTCTTTTCTATTTATTCCAAACTAGATTTTATTTTCATGAAAAGCTGTGGTTGCAAGTAGACCATAAGTAGCAGAAATAAGTTGTGTCTGATTGTTAAAATGTTTATTCTGGGAACGTGAGGAAAGGAAATTTGGATTATAAGTTAGTACTTATGAAAATCATCTGTTAGCTTTTTTGTAAGTAAATATTCCTAAACTAAAATACATTGTTCCTAGAAAATTTCTCTGTTTTTAAATTGCAGACGTTGGGGATCAGCCAGGTGAGGTAGGTTATTCAGGCTCTCCCGCCGAAGCTCCTCCAAGCAAGTCACCATCTATGCCATCACTGAACCAGACTTGGCCTGAGCTGAATCAGAGCAGTGAGGTTAGCAAAGCTTCTTTTTTCTTTCATTAAAAGTTAACTTTTTTAAGGTAAGAATTTCCAAACAAAGTAATTGCAGTTTATAGCTCTTTCAGCATGCATGCATAGCTGAGAACATATCACATACGATTACGATAAATAAATTTAATTATGTGACTTTTTGAGGTTTTCAAAGTGTATATACTGCCATTTTAGTTTCCACCGCTCATCCCTACTAAATAAAACCCTATGAGTTCAGAAGGACAGGTGCAGGAAGTTACTAGTGAAAGGGGAAATAACTTAGCCAAGATCTCACATCCATTCAAGGGGAAGAGCTAAGATTTGAACACAAGTCCTTTGATACCCAGTCAACTGCCATGTCCACAGTGTCACACTGCCTTCTCAGTCCTATAAACAAGGCGTGTGGTAATACATTTGAGATTTTAGCATCAGAAGTCACATGAGAAGCCACTAACTCAGCTTTCCAACATGAAAAAAGTATTTTCTACAACCCAAATTATTTATAATTAGTTTTATTCAATAAAAATGGAATGATTTACCATATTAAATGCACTAAAGATGTGTCATATGTGACCAAGCACAGTTTGCAAAATGGAATTTGGGACAAATCCACTGTTCCCCCATTACTTTGGAACTTTGGAACAATAAAATGGTCACTCTGATGAGAATAAGGGAAGATAGCCTGAGGCCCTGACTCCCCTAAAACACCCTTTGGGGGCCCCTGTGTAAACTTTGTGCTCTGGATAACTTCATTTGGAAACCACTGCTCTAGCCTGTTAGAAGAGTTTTCTTTGTGACATGTTACATTTTTTTCCTTACAGTTTTTTGTATCACTTTTAGGTATTGCTACAAAAATAAAAGTTTGTTGACTTTCAGGAAAAAGTTCTAAGTTTCTGTGCTTTCCATGTCTTTTTAAGCCAGAAAAGTAATGGATTAAAGAACATGCCAGTTAATTTTAGACAGTTGGAAAACAGGGAAGTAATTTCAGTTTTACAGTGCTGGCTGCTGTGTGACATAATCATAGCCATGATACCGGTGTCTGAGGCATTAAAACATACCATCCAATCCTACCATTGGATGCAAAACCATTAATATAAGTATTTTTCTAGACAGATGGATTAAACCTTGAAAGAATTTGCTAGCAGAGGGGAAAACAGGGTCCGTCAAGTTTTATTTTGTAGTATTTGGTAAATAAGGTCATGAATGTCATGATTATTTTTTTGCTGTATGCGAAAAATCAAAATGCTAGTAAAACATTGATTTTTGAGACATTTTGATGATACTTATAAAAATATCTACTTAAGATACAGACTTTAGATTATATTTTAGTTGTCTATGACAAAACACTAATATTCTCTCAACATAGATTTATTCAGCACCTGTGGATATGGATGCAGCGCTATAGGGAATAACACTTATAATAATCCCTAACATTTACTGAGCACTTCTGACATGCCAGTTCTATTCAGCTCCTTAAATCCTCAGAACAATTATACGAGGTAGATATTATTAATCTCACGTTACAGATGGTGAGCCTAAAGCACAGAGAGGTTGTGTAACTTGCCCAGAGTGTACAGCATAACTAGGATTCCAGTAGTCTGGTTCCAGAGCCAGTGCTCTTAACCATCATACTAAAGTCACGAAGATAAGAGTGTCTCTCTGCCCTCCAGGTAGCTTACGTATAGTCTTGTGAAACCAAGTTAAACTTCCTGCCACCCAGATGGGGTACATAGGTAAATACCTTTTTTGGGGCAAAAATCTTATGCGTCTAAATTTTTCTCCACAGTTAGATAATTAGGATTTTAAAAATTCCTTCTGTATCCATTCAACAATAATTATGGAAGAAGAAACTGTATTAACAAATACGGATAACTTCCCTGAAGTTATCGTGACAAAAGTGAATTATTGCAGGCTTTTTTATTCATGAAACACTTTGAATGCATCAGTATTTCTCAGTATATCTTAATTTTCATATTAAAACTCATCTGTAGAGAAGGTTGTTGAATGATTACTTTAGCCAGTTGTGTAGATAATTGGTAACAATGTGGTTATTTGCTAATATTTAATTTCTATATATCTTCTCAAATTGAATATCACTATTTTAAATAGTAAGTTGAACTTTGAAGCATAAAAATGTATACTTTTCCAAACTGAATTATAAAAAGATGGTTTTGGTTAATGGGATAGTTGTGTCTGTTTGTGAACATTTGTGTGTATATATTGTATGTGTGTAGATGTTTTTCCTTCTTCAGAGGATAACTAATGATTCTTAATCCAATTTAAATGATAATTTTAATATGATTTTGATATAAAAATTCTATACTATTTTATTACTAAGATCTCCAAAACAAATGGAATTTACTATAATTAATATTGACTTACCACTCCACCTATTTTAAGAGGTATGATATTTCTTTGTGTACCTCTTTTAGAAGAATAGTATTTCATATCAAAATACATCTTCTATATATAGTACATGCTCAGATGCTTGATTTGCTCTCATTGTGGCCGCATTCTGATTTTTCTAGCATGGGGTCTGGGGGGTGCCCGATTGGCAGTTGTGTCTTGTGGTCTGGCATGGCCCTGTTTGTAGTGCTGATTGCAAGAGTTGACTTGCTACAGATTGACATAAGCTCAAACATATATTAATTCCAGGATTCTTTGCATTTTATCTCAATTATATTTTATTAAATATCTATACATATGTATAAAATATGTGCACGTACATAATAGAATCATCTTTCAGGGGTCGCACTGGCAAGTTGCAGTAACTTGCTTTGTTTTGACCAAAAATTTTGGGTCATTAGCATCACCAACTCAATACCTTAAGACTTGAATGTTCAATGAAGGATTTGAAATTACTCTTTTTTTCTTTAGTCAAGACAAACTCCTTTACATTTTTACTTGGTGGTCATTTGCATTACTTAGACTCTATTCCTGTATTGTGTTTTGTTTTGATTCTGGAAGGGTTTGAATCTCTTACATAGAGACTGCAGTAAGTTATTATTACATATTTGATTGTGAAGCTGCTCACCTTACATTATTAGACGGTCCAGAATAGCTAAGTATAAAATGTTGAAGGAAAAATAGAAATTACAGAATTTTGTTAGACCTATGAAACACAACTTGCAGTGCAACCTCTGAATTACTTTGCTAAATCTTCTCCAGTGATCTTTTCCTCCATCTTTCTCATCATGCTGACTTGTCTCTCCTCTGTCTGTTCAGCAGTGGGAGACATTTAGTGAACGCTCTTCAAGCTCACAAACTCTGACCCAATTTGATTCTAACATTGCACCAGCTGATCCTGTAAGTCAATCACTTAGCTTGCTTGTTTGAAATTAATTTTATTAACCCAAATTTCCATTCATTATGGTTTTTAGCTGATATGCATGATTCAGTGGAGTGCTTAGAGAGAAGTGGTGACAGGCTTTTCAATTTTTGTGTGCTTAATGGTGGAAAGAACATTTTTTGCTATTCCTTGTATTTTCTAGTTATTTTCATGAGAGAAAACTGTGTTTTTAAAATCTGGTACATGTGTCTAAGGAAACATTTTTTTGTCACAATTGATTTGGTTAACCTTGTCATTTGCTAATTAAGTATATGTTTTTGATGATTAAACATACTGTTTATTTCAGTATAATGACACTTACATAAATACTATTTTATCTGTATGCTTACGCATCATGTAATATGTTCAGTGTATGTAAATATTTATGCAATGTCATCTTTTATTTTGATACTCCAGATGATATGGCTTTTAATTAATTTGTTGAGTTCTGTTAGGGAGAATCAAGTTCAGCAAAACAATATAGAGCTGTTGGTCTTGACTCCCTTGTGCAAAGGAGCCTCTGTCTTGTCTTCCTGTGGTTTACTGTGTTACTTTGAAAATGCTACAAAGTTCACATGCTGATTTTAAAAATAAATTCTATTCCCTTAGAGTTAATTTCATATATTCCCTACCTGCCCCTAAAGTTATTTCAAAACTTCAAAATCATAGCTATTAATCATTCTTCTTACTATTCACTTCTCTGCTTTTTCTTTTTCTTTCAAAGAGAAAGACTAACAACCACTTTCCAAAAAGAAAAGAGGAAATAAGTAGGAAGGGAAGACTAGTGTAAAGGTCAGTTACTTAAAAATGAGCTGAGTAGAAACATATAGAGAAAGTGACACAGGCATTCTTTTTAGATGTTTCTGATCAAAGACAGCCAGCATTTATTAATTAAAAATAAAAATGGTCTTGTAATTTAATGTAATTTTGGGAGAAGTAGCATTTAAAAATAAAATATATGTTTAGCGTTAAATTAATGGATCTCTGGTGTGTTTTATAATTTTTAAAAATTTGTATCTATTTGAAACATAGAGGATGCTGTTTTATTTATTGAATTCAAACAGATAATGTATGAGTGTTCTTTAAATGCTTGTTTTATAATCTGTTAAGCCTATCAAGAGCCAATTAATATGTAGGTCATCTTTGCCTTTTACTTCTCTTTTCCTGTTACATTTAAGGCATTTATCTTTGATTTTAATCTCTGATAAATGTTGGAGAAATAAAAGGCAATACTTGGGAGTTTTACCGCTTATCAGCAGCTATAATTAAGGTCTCTTGGGAAGAAACATTTTGTGAACTAAAAGTTTTACCTTGAGTTTCCTTTTTGAAGCTAAAGTTTTACTGTTAAGCTTAAGTTACCTTTAAGTTTTAATTCTCTATATTATTGCTATCTCCTTGTTATTAGAAGGTCAAATTATTTTTATTTAAAATACTTATGAAAGCACTTTATGATGTAACAATGAAGAAACTCTCTACTCTTAAAATATAATGAAAATATTCACTTAATATGGTTTTTTATTAGGCCAGGCCAAGAACATTATATATAAAAATCTGCTTGGAAGGCTGAGGTGAGAGGATTGCTTGAGCTCAGGAGTTTAAGGCTGCAGTAAGCTATGATTGTGCCACTTCACCTAGCCTGCGTGACAGAGGGAGACCCTGTTTCTAAAATAAATAAATAAAATAAAATGGTTCAGTACTTTCCTTTGTTACGTCTAGTATGGCAGGAGGCTCTAGGAAAATAATGGTTAATTGACGTTTTAAATGAAATTTAGACCTCTGAATTTGATTAAATTGACATTCTTAAATATTTATGATCTAATGCCTAGAAATACCTTTTTTCTTTTGTGTTGGCAAATTTAAATCTGAACTTTACTGCCACAGCTATAGCCACAGTCTCCGACGATTTTTTGTAAGTAAGGATTATGTAAGTAAGTAATAAGGCCCATTCAGATTAGGAGAAAAAAACAGTACAGCTTCAATACGAATTTAACATACCTGACAGTGTTGAAAATATTTAATGGAATATTAAAAAGAAGCTAAATGTTGATAATTAGCCATTTGCTCAATAAAGTAAAAGTCTATGAAAAGTTCCAGACTGGTTTTGTAGCACTTAGACTACCATTACACAGTGTCATGACATAACTTGGGATGATTAGTTATCAGGCTTCCAGAGTTCTGATGAAGTTGAGATTCTGACAAACTCATTTCTTTCTTGAATTGCTTTATAAGTAAATAGTTTCTGGTAGAATCTACCTCTGGTAGTTTTATGTGAATCAGAATATCAGGGAAATTTTAGACTGATGAGAAGTATAATGTACTAGTCTTTGTCATGATTTATGCCTTTATGCCTGGTCTTGAGGGCTGTAGAACTTGTAAGCCATTCAGCGTATGAAAAGAGAGTTAGTTTGGTCACTGATTATGGCTAGCCAATGCACCTGATTTTTTGGTGCCTCCTTTTAGGTACCTGTGATTTCTCTAGGAGTACAAAGATGTTAAAACCAAGATTCCAGCCTTATGTGCACCATAGTTTTAATTATTATAAAAGTTGATGAGTAAAACAAAGCCAATTGTGATAATTTTCATAGTCGTGGGTAGAGTAAGAGTTGCCTCACTAAGCCCAGTATATTTGGGAAAGTTTTCACAAAAGAGGTTATATTTGTCTGCTGAGTCTTGAATGAAAGTAAGAATTGGCTGAAGTGGACAGGGGCAGGGCATTCCAAGTAGAATATTATGAGCAGGGTCAATTCAGTATACTGGAGAATGATGAAGGCTAAAGAGTGTAGTAGACGCCAGATTGGGAAGATAGATCTTTGTGTGCTAGACTAAGGAGCTGAACTTCATCTCATAGGGACCAGGAGCTAGCACAGAATACCAGACAAAATGAAAGCAAGGAAGGGATAGCTGGGAAGATAACTCAGGCAACAGGATGAACAAGTGACCAGATCAAGAGAGATGGAGGAGATAAGTACTTCAACTAAATTGGTGACACAGGACTGAAAAGTAGGCAGAGCTGGATTCAGATAGATAGAAATGATAGAATTTAAGGCATGAAGAAAAAATAGATAAATGAGCATAAGACAAATTTAATAAAGTACTGAATTGTGTAAAATCAGGTGCCCAAATATAAGACTGCAAGAAAATCAGGAATGTTTTAAGACTTCCTTCCACTGATACGCCATGAGTGATTAGGAATGTGTTTCCTGAAGGATTTGGGTGGTTTGAATAGGTAGAAGAAAGTGGACAGAGCCTACAGTGTTTTTTCTTTTTTCTTTTCATTTTTTTGGGGGGGCAGGCGAGGGGAACACTACTAGTTTGAAGCAAAGAAAGTATTACTTTGACATTGTGTGGCTGAGGACTCAGGCTTATAGACATTAGTGGTTCTTCATTTGGATATTAAAATACTTAAAGTCAAATCTCTATCTTGCTGCACATCACAGTCACAAACACAGCTTCTGATACATTAGCGAGAGATTAGACCTGGTCATCTATGTCATCAAAGAATTGCCTTGTGTTTTGACAGCAGGATCCAGTGAACTAAAGCCATTGCAGCATCCAGTAATAGTGTGACTAAATCGTATTATAGAAAATGGATTTGTTGGTACAGAAAACTTAGGTGAATTATTTGGAGAAGGAAGTCTTAAAACATTCCTGATTTTCTTGGAGTCTTTATTGCAACTTCTCTTTATTATACTGCAAATATATAAAGATGCTAGTTAATATTTCCAACTGTTATAAGCTTTATAAATCTGAAATTCAAATTACTTTGAATTTATCCATAGAATAGCTGTAAAAATTTTGTTATAAATTGAGTGAATTTAGAGATTATGAGAAATAAGCCAAGGAAAGTGGTCAAATAAAAGATGATATGCTGGAATTTAACTCTCTCTAGCGAGGACTTAGTATTAGCACAATACTGTCACCAAAACAGTGTCTACTTAGACTGAAAGGTCATTATCCTCCACACTAAATTATAAGCTTAACTCTTTAGCAGATATTTGAAATCTAAGGACTCAAGTTCAGTCTTTAGCAGCAGCACATGCAAAATAGGAACCGACTTCTCATAGAAAGAGCTGAGCCCCCTTAGCAGTGTTTTTCAGCTGATCTATTGCTCTCAAGCCAGATTCTTGATCTGGCTCTGTTTTTTCCCTGGGGGTCTCAGTCCCCAAGGCCAGTCCTACCTGTGTCCCAGGCACACCTCTCTCTTTTCCTTCTTTTTCTGAGAGACTACCATTTGTCTTCATCCTCTCTTCCTTGCCTTTGCACTTTCTTTCTTTTCAAAAGTCTATACTACCAGTTCCTTTATTAGTCTAACTAGACTTGCCTCTTGTGAAGTTTAGAGGTATTATATTCATGAAAAAATTTTATGAAAAGTATTAGCATGTTAGAATGGGAGTCTTACTTGTTCCTCTTTAAAAATGGATTCCTTTGTGGAAGTTTTATGCTAAATTTTGAAACAATCAAATTTAAACAGTTCAAACTAATCTATAGGAAATATGTATTGTGACTACTATTACAATATAACTTTGTTTTATAGGTAAAAAGAAAAGCATTAAATTCTCTTGGACAGTAGTGAAAATGAATTTTCAGTCTGTTATTTAAGTCTTTGGATTCTCATGAAACAATGCGCTTTAACCTCAAAGGCTCACATTTGCTTAATTTTATTAGATCATTTCTCAGTTTGGTTTTGAATATTGTCTTGAACTGTATTTCTGTAGGAGCGTTTTTCATGTAAATCTTTATAATCAATTTTAAATGTAATTTTTATAAAATAAATCATCATATATAATGAACCTGATTTTCTTGGTACAATTCTAGAGCTAAAAATATATCTTATTTTATTTTCGTACTTGGCTTAGTGTGATTAAGAAGGCCTATCCACCAGTTTTTACAGTGTTGTTAGTTTTGATTATTTGATGGTATTAACTTGACATTTTTAATACAAATTCTGTATTTCCCCCCATTTATCTCTAGGATACTGCTATTGTTCATCCAGTTCCCATTCGTATGACTCCTAGCAAAATCCACATGCAGGAAATGGAACTGAAAAGAACTGGCAGTGGTAAGGAAGCTATTGCTGGGCTGTATTTTCATTTAGCATCACACTAAAATATATAAGTGATTATTCTGTCTGGGTTCAGATTTCATTCATAATTGCTTATTTTTAAACGTAGTACTTTCTACAATTATATGTGTATGTTCATGCATATTTATTTATGTTGCAGTTTTTAAAAGGAAATTACTGATTTTAAATTATAAAGTTTTAAAATAAGGACATTTGAAAATGTGACATTTCTAAATATTCTGTGGGTTTTTATAGTACTATTGTAAATTTAGATTAAATTTAGTACTGTTGTACTAAATATAGTACTATTGTAATGGTAGAATAATATTATAATATAGTACTATTGTAAATTTATACTAAAGTATGTTCAAACTTTAACTGGAGAGGTATATGTTAAAATAAGTTTTGGCTTTGAAATTGTATATGTTGCTTGAATTCTTGGAATTTCCCCTCATTTTAGACAAAATGTTTTAGGGGTTTCTCAGAAGTAGATTTGTGTTTGGTATAAGTCAGCATCATAAATTAACTTATAGCCTGTATGTGTGATGTTTTGTTTAAATAATTGTGCTATAAGGATAAAATTAACAAAACGTAAACATGCCAATAAACTTTTTCATTATACAATATCTTCTATTATGGCAGAAAACAAAATTCTATATGAACAGGCTTATATTTGTTTTTATTAAGAAGTATTATTTTGTCTTATATCTCATGAATTTACCTAACACTTCTTTGGATGTCTAAATGAAGTCTTATCTTGTATTCTTTATATTTTTGCCTATTAATTCTCTACTAGATCATACTAATCCCACTAGCCCATTACTTGTAAAACCATCTGACCTTTCAGAAGAAAATAAGATAAATTCTTCAGTGAAATTTGCTTCTGGAAATACTGTAGGTGAGTGAAAGTAGCATTACATCTTCCATTTAGTATGGATTTATAATCTGAATAATTCAAATGTATACCCATTTACTACTTTCTTCACTGAGTAGAGGATAGCAAACCATTTTAAACACTCTGCTCTCTGAAGGAGTGGTTGCCTGTTGCCACTTACTTCAAGGCAGGGCTCCTGTTTTCTGTCCCTGTCAGTGCAGCCGGTTCAATTTTTTGGCCCTTCCCCACTAGTTCCTTTGTTTCTCTCTCACAAGAAATTGTAAATTTGTTCAGCCAATGTTAATTGGACACAGTGTGACAGGTCGTGTTCTAGGCTCTGGGAAACAGAACAGAAAAAAAATCTTTGCTTTTGTTGAGTTTACATTCTGTAAGGGAGATAAGAGAAAACCAGGATAAAAAGTAACTCTTATGTTAGAAAGTAATTAACACTGTGGTTAAAAGTGAAGCTGGGAAAAGGGAAAGTGAATGCCATTTTAAATAAAGGAGTCATAGCAGGCCTTACCAGATGTCATTTGAGTTAAAACTTGAAGGAGATGAGGAAGTTAGCTGTGTGAATCCTGAAGGAAGGGTAATTAAGGCACAACGAACAGCAAATGTGAAGCCCTGAGGCAGAAAACTTCCTTCTACTGGAATAGCAAGCGAACACCTAGAATAGAGTTCCTTAAATTTGGCAGGCAGAGGTAGAGTACTAACAGGGAGCAGTGTAAGATTTTGACTTTTACTGCGTTAGATGAAAAGCCATTAGAAGATTTGAATGGAGGAGTGACATGATCTGACCTCCTTTTTTAACAGGATCATACTGGCTGTTCTAATGACAGTAGGCCAGAAGAAGGAAAGAGTCAAAACAGGGAGAGAAAATTTAGGAGATAGGTATAATAATCCAGGCAGGAGAAGATGGCACTTAGTGTCTAGAGTGGTAGCATTGGAAGTGCTGAGAAGTGGTTGGATTCTGGCTATATTTTGTACATTTTGTAGGAAAAGACCTCAGGATTTGCTTACCTGTGTGATATAGAACGTGAGGGAAGGAGTAGGCAAGGGTGATTCCAGGGTTTTGGGCCTATGCAACTGAGAGATGAGGAAGGCTGTGATAGCAGCAGGATTGTGGGGGAAGAATAGGAGTTCAGTTTCAGATGTATTAAATTTGAGATGCCTGTTAGAATATCTAAATGGAAATAGGTTCACTTTAGTGTTATTTTTACACCAACTAAATAATTCTGTCATTTACAAGAAAAGGAAAGGGGAAGATACATTTTGAAATGAAAACAAATAACCTATCCCTTCAGTGTGCAACTTTTGAACGTATGTTGTAGTCTTCCTTCAAATTGTCCCTAGAGTTTCTATTTTAAAATTTCTTTCTTCTGTCACAACTCTTAATCTACTTCTGGTATTCTCTACTGCTTTGTAAGACTTTGAGGAAATTGAAAGTGATGTTTCCTCTGGAGAAAAATCTGGGACCCTTGGCTAATTTCATAAATTTTATTATTGTTTAAGCACATTTTGTTCCCACGTGAAATTTTTAATTTTTTCATACTAAAAATTTTAAGATTAGTTTTATTTAAAATATTTCTAATTAGTTCTTTAAAAGTGATCTGTTTTCTCTTACAAAAGTAATTCACACTTATTGTAGAAATGTAATAGATAAACAAAAACAGGAAAATTATTCATATTTTCACTATTCCACAAATATCTGTAATTAAAAAATTCATTGTCAGCTGGGCATGGTGGCTCACTCCTGTAATCCTAGCTCTCTGGGAGGCCGAGGCGGGCGGATTGTTTGAGCTCAGGAGTTTGAAACCAGCCTGAGCAAGAGGGAGACCCCGTCTCTACTAAAATTAGAAAGAAATTAATTGGACAACTAAAAATATATAGAAAAAATTAGCCAGGCATGGTGGCACATGCCTGTAGTCTCAGCTACTTGGGAGGCTGAGGCAGAAGGATCACTTGAGCCCAGGAGTTTGAGGTTGCTGTGAACTAGGATGACGCCACGGCACTCACTCTAGCCTGGGCAACAGAGTGAGACTCTGTCTCAAAAAAAAAAAAAAAATTCATTGCCAACCTTAGTCCTTATTCTATACATATGTAAGTTATATTTTCATATAATGCGAAATTGTAATATAGTTAGTTGTCCCTCTGTATCCGTGGGGGATTGTTTCCAGGACGCCCTGTGGATACTAAAATCTGCAGGTGCCCAAGTCCCTGATAAAAAATGGGGTAGAATTTGCATATAACCTACTTGCATCCTCCCGTATACTTTAAATCATCTCTAGATTGTTTATGATACCTAATGCAACGTAAATACTATGTAAATAGTTGTTATACTGTATTGTTTTTTATTTGCATTATTTTTTATTATATGTTAATTTATTTTTTCAAATATTTTCCATCTGAGCTTGGCTGAATCCTCAGATGTGGAACCCGCAGATACAGAGCAACAGATATGGAGGGCTCGCAGTGTATATACCATTCTGTGCCTTATTTTGAATATTTCTGTATCATTAAATATTATTTTTTCTGAATTATAAATTGTTCTGTCTGCTGTATAAATAGGCCATGATTTATTTAATCGGTATTTAATTTTTTGAAATTAATAACAGTGTGATGAACTGTTAGCCTATTAGCCAATCTTTGACTGTCTCTGACTTGAAATAGCATATCAGTTATATTTGTTTGGGGTAGATTGAGCAAAAAGTAAAGAAATGATTATTATTAAATAGGACGTATCCCATTTATCAGCAGATGGTTACAGTAGTTCAGACTCTTTTACTTCTGACCCAGAACAGATCGGGAGCAATGTAACTCGTCAAAGGTCAGTATTTCTGTCAATGAAAAGCATGTTAAAATATCTTGTCGCATTTTAATGTTTAAAAATTACTTAGAACCAAGCACAAATTATTTTGTTCTCTGAGGGCTATTAGGTGTTACCTATTGATTTATGTAAAAGACAAGTAATTTTGATTCTTTCCAACTTGAATAGAAAAACAAAAGGAATCCTGATTTTCTTCATGGTGTTTTGTGGAAGGTCTAAAAAGAACTGATAACACCTTGGCAAGAGATGTTTAATATAGTCCTTTTTGTACCTAAATAGCGAGAGTCTGCTAAGTGATAAATGTATATAGCCTTATGGCAAGTACCAAAAGAATTCTGTTTTAAAATGCCATCTAGAACCACAGCCCATTTGTGGGCCTCCTACCCACCCTGAAGTTCTGCATTGCATATAATCTCTCAGGCACAAACACAAAAGGTGTGGGATAGGGTGGAGGATGGCAAGAGATTTGTCTACAAGGGCTTTCCCATCCACTAACTACTACGTGCAGGACAGAAGCATCTTTCTCTCCTTGCTTTTTGCATGTGGAACATTCTTTTGCCACATGCCTGGAGGATGTAGAGAGACTAGTAATCTAGAATCTCCAAAGAGCTTAGAGTCAGAAGGGTGTCTGTCTTCCTTCTGATTCTTCACGTAATTCTCGTGTCTCTTAGCGTTTTCAGTCATCTTGGAGCTGCTTCTGCTTTTTATCCCTACATGCAAAAATCAGATTGCCAGAGTCCTCTTTTCAGAATATGGAAGACTTTGGTAGCACAGAAGTGAATCCCTGGGGCCAGTTGAGCTTGAGTGTAGTCACCTCTAAAATGGGATGAACAGTGGGGACACAAAAATGAACCCCTCACATAGTAGTGCCACATTCTACTTCAGTTTACCAAACTGCAGACTTCAGTAGGTTGAAAGCTAAGCATTTGGGAAAGTAGAGTTCCTCTTTTTAAAGAGTTTTTCAGACTAATATTACTTTTAAATGAATGCGAAAACATTATGCTAGGTTTGTAGTCTATATTAAAATCATGTTGACAACTTTCTTTTCAAATTTTTTGAAATTTTGTTTAGTGTATAACTTTATAAAAAATTATTTTTCACATTGAATAACCACTTGTTTAGCACACATCATTAACAGTGTTGTCTTTATTTACTGTAATGCTCATGTACCTACTTGAGAAAATATCATGCTAATAAGATACTTTGCTGCTTAGCCAAGTTTGAATGCCTAAAAAGAAGAAAGTTCCAGTATAAGTAGCATGACCAGTTGTGATGGGGTGACTTTTGCAGGTCGCATTCAGGAACGTCACCTGATAATACTGCACCACCACCTCCCCCTCCACGGCCGCAGCCCTCTCATTCTAGATCGTCATCCTTAGATATGAATCGGACCTTTACAGTCACCACAGGTAGGGGCCGGAGAGCCATAATGTACATTACTTGATTTTAAAGTTAATCAAAGACACATACAAAACGTTTTATTTTTGTTTCTTTTAATGTCCTTTAAAAATATTTACCTGAAGAAAAATTTGGGGTTAAAAAGATACCGGATGAGAGGGAATTTTTTTTTCTTAATGACTATCTAAAGTATGTTTGAGTGTAAGTAATAAAGATGGGACCTGCAAGATGTCACAGGAAATTTAAAAAGAAAGATGTGGTGATCTCAAAAGTAAAACTAATAGCTCTTAATTTGGCTGATGAAAGCGAGAGAAGAGTTGTGACTTACTCTAAGGTTTCGATTTTTGAGTAACCGGCAGTATTGTTACTATGCTGACTGAAATAGAAGAGTTAGGGCGGAGGGCGATGATGTTATTATGTTTTAGTCATTGTATGTTTGGAATGGTGAGGAGAGGGTAAATAATCAACAGACCATTGGACTTTTGAGCTGAGAAAGATTGATGTATTATTTGAGAATCATTTATGTAGAAATGGGAGAATAAAGTGTTAAGTGAAAGAGAAAATTGGGAAGTCTTCACATCAGAAATATGGGAAGAAAACCCAGAATATATACTTTTATGGAAACAGGCAGGAGCATGTCAAGAGGACCTCATGTAATAGAGGTAACAAGGAATGAGGCCTGGTTAAAGGCCATGAGATTTAGCCGTTAGATCACATATAGACCATTTAACCAGATAGTATCTGCCTTCCAATACTTACCAGACATTCTTAGAAATCTTTAGTACATGGTCACATTCATTCAGCCTGTTTCTTCTATTAGCAAAATGATTATATATTTACTAAAAAGAAGACTTGTATATTCACTCAGGACAACAACAGGCTGGAGTTGTTGCCCATCCTCCTGCAGTGCCTCCAAGACCACAGCCCTCACAGGTAATTCTCCAAGGCGTTCATTACAAAATGTCCCCATGATCAATTTGTCTCTTAGGTGTTTAATTCTAGTCTCAAATTATTTGGAAGGTCAGGAATTACCTAATGGTCATTCTTAATGAGCATTTAATTCAGTGAAGCTAAATCTTATTTTGGAAGATAAGAATTTCAAGAATGATCCAAGTTATTTTTTGAAAGAACCTTAAAAATGAAATGATAATGTATTAACAAAGGAGAGTTTAGTGGAAAGAACAATGGATTGGGAAATAGAAGATGTCCGTTAATGACCTGGGTCTAGCAGTGACTCCCAGCCTCTCTCTGAATGTGTCACTGTATCAGTTAAGGAAGTGTTAATGATCTGCATCCTTTCCAGGTCAAAATTGAAATGCTGGAGTAGATGTATTTATAAAATGCTCTGGGACAGCCTTAGTAGCTAGTAAAGTCAAGGATCACATTGAGAAGATGTAAGTAAAATGAAGGAAGTGAGGCTAGAGCAGGGACTTGAAAGATAAAGTGGTATTTATTGGGGAAAGGGCATTCCAAACAGAAGGTATGGCATCCACAGAGCCGTGGTGGTGTGTGTTAAGCCTGGCATATTCCTGGAAAAAAAGAATTTAGGTCAGTATATCTGAAGCAGATGTGTGGGATGATGGGAAATGAACCTGGAAAGGTAGGGACAAGGCAGAGCACCTCCCGTATCATACTAAGAAGGACAGAGTTCTTCTTAGAGAAGATGGAGAATTTTTAAAGGGAAGAGACTACAGATTTATTTCTTTAGTATCCTTTACTTCCTTTGTCATAAATTGTCTCATGCTCTATTTTAATTCCTTGTTTACTTAATCTCCTATCCTGCACTGGATTGTCAGTTTTATTGGGGCATGGACTTTATTTGTTTTGCTCAGTATTGTATCTGTAGTGCCTGGCACAAAGTTAGATACTCAGTTAATGTATTTTTAGACTGAAGATTTTAGCAGCATCGGTCTGGCAAAGGAATAGAGGATGAATTGAAGGGAAGTGTGCTTGGCATGTTGGAAGAATAGTTAGAGCAGTGGTTTTCATACTTTAAAAATAACCACCTTTTTAAGAAACATAGTGAAACATTTAAAAAAAATGACTTATTTAAGGAACAGATTACTGTACAGTAGCCCAATTCAGGGAAAAAAAAATACACGCAAGTGGAGAATTAGGGTAGGGCCAGACCCTCCCGTCTCCTCCAGTATACTTTCTTTACATTAAAAATTTTGGAGAAGGATCTTTCTATTAGAGGTTTATCATCTTAATTTTTTGAGTGTCTTAGCTTTTCACTTACAGTTTAAACATTTATTTAGAGCCAAGTGTTACTTAGTACACCTCTCTGAATTTACAGATAATAAAACAGAGCATCTTTATGGTATATTTTCAAAGAAAAAGAAGGTGACTCTGTGAAACTGATACTCCACAAAATGTTTGTTCTTCTCTTCTAAACATTGTGCAGGCTCCTGGTCCCGTTGTGCATCGCCCAGTGGATGCTGATGGCCTCATAACTCACACTAGTACCTCACCTCAGCAGATACCAGAACAACCAAATTTTGCAGATTTCAGCCAATTTGAAGTATTTGCTGCATCAAATGTAAATGAAGAACAAGATGATGAAGCCGAGAAACACCCAGAGGTCTTGCCGGTCAGTTTTCAAGGGCTTGGCTAATTTTCTGCTGGCAGTTTCTTCCCATATCGTGCTCGTAAGCCTGTCTATCAACAGAGCAGATATTAGAGGGGACATCAGTGAGTAAATTGCCTGCTGCTTCCTCTTCTAGGGGATTTATTATTAATCCTCTAGAATTAATATATTCCCTAGGTCAGTTCTTCTCAACTTTTTTATTGAGGCCTCCTGGTTGCAGTATAATGCTTACTAAGAATCAGAATCAGATACAGGGTAGGGGTGGATATAGTGTGAGAATACACAGACACCACCACCTGGTCCTGGCTAAAGCACTGCTCTCGAGGTTTCAGCTTAATGCTAAGCATCTGATTGTATGATTTGGTGAAGATTTCCATGTGATGAGAGGCTGTGGTTACCATTGCTCCATTCAGTTTATATGAGAGAGAGTAAATTGTCTTAGTTAGAGGCAGACTTAAAGACTACAGGATGTCAAAATTTAATCTTTGCAGATAGCCTTCCAGGAGAGTCTATTGCAGTTTTAGTGGCAAGAACTTCTCCGGGAATCCCTGACCTAAATCACTGAGTGTAAATGTGGACTTGGAAAGCCCAGAGGAATTCTGAAACTGCTATTCAGATCATTCAACCCATGTTAAGCCTAATAGTTCCAAAAATCCATATTTATTTGACTGGCATAATTTAGATAAAGGTTTCATGTGAATCTGATCCATGAAGAATTTCCTACTAGCCCCCTTTTGAAACCTGTAACTTTCTGCCAGGCTCATTAGGGGAATGGGCCATACCCAGGGAGGCAGGGGTGGGCCTGAGGGCAAGTGCAAGTGTGCACAGAATACTGTGCACACTCCCCTGGGTGCTTGCACCCCTCCCCCAACCACGAGGACTTCCCAGCGCAGCCACCTAGAGGTGCAGTGCAGCAGCTGCACCCTTCACCCCACCCGTGCCTCCCTCAGACGTCTATTACCTTCCCTCTCTGCCTTTCAGTAGCCGACAAGGTTGTTTTTCAAGTTTTTCCTCCTCTTCATCTCAGATTTCTTATTGTCAGAATGAGTATTTTCTTAACATTTTCCTCTGATTTGTTACATATTCTATATTTATACATAATTATATATTATATATAATTAACAGTGATAATATATTCATCTCTAGGTTGAAAAAGCTTCTGATCCTGCAGGGTCTCTTCGAGTTGCCAAAACAGATAGTAAAATCGAAGAGAAGACAGCTCCTAGTGCTCCTGCCAACGTGGTATGCAGCAAGTCTTATAATGTTGATAATTTTGTACATATAAAAAGTTATATGAGATAATTTTTAGAAACAAGGTCAATTAGAAATCGTCTAACCCATTTCACTGCCTTTAACTTATATATTCAGTCCATCTCAGAATAAATTCTACTTATATTTAATGGACATGTTATTCTATAACCTATTTTAGTACATGCCACAGGTTCCCCAAAATTAAAGTGGTTATTACATTCTTTCACTTATATAAAGTAGAACTTCTTTGTAGGTCAAATTCAGTTTCTTTTATTGCAGTCTTGAGTATAATAGAGAAAAATGATCAATCCCCTAAAGGTTATTGTTATACTCTGTGATGTTAACTTTAACTGTTTTAGGTATAATTTTTTCCTCAACATTTTATTATGAAAAATGTTAAACATCCATAAAAGTTGAAACAATTTTATATTGCACATCAATAAATGCACCACTTTGATTACACTGTTTGCATTTTTACTATAAGTTGCTTTACTAGCTATCTCTCCACTCGTTCTGTCACTCTTTATCTTTTTATGCATTCCAAATTACACGTATCAGAACACTTTCCCCTTAAGGAAACAATTTTGGTAACTTTACTTTTCTGTCATCCAGACAGTCCCAATAGTTACTAAAACAGCATGTGTTTCTGAAAGTGCTTAAATTCTACTTTCTGAACAATATTTTTTACTACATTAATAGTTAATGTGATGTTTTTAAATGATTAGTTTTATTTTTGTCAACTCACAGCAAATTAAAAATAGCACTTAACTAAAGAAATGGCAGTTGACTATTTTTATTTATTTAAAGGTAATACAAGGTCACAGTAAATACTCAAACATCATAGTTGATCTTTTGGGTGCACATTCACAATCTCCAACAAAATGTCCCCTCATTTTTAAGAGTAACAATTACTGTGCATCTTAGTTTGTTTTGTTGTTTTTTTTAAAGAGTTGTCTAGCTTTCACCTCTTTAAGTTGTTTTATTCAGCAAGATGATGTATTTTAGCATTTTTGTATTGTATGTATTTAATACATTTACGGTAGTAATGTCAACTAGAAACATCCTTTCCCACGGTAATTTAAATTAGCTATTGCCACAAATACATACATTGTTTTAAAATAACACACATGACTTTGAATTTTTCAAGAGCAAATAAATGGCTTAAAGAAAGCAAATGGTGTTAGCAAAGTGCTAACTATGAATGACCTTAAAAAAAAAAAAGCCATTATCAGTGGAATTCTTGTCTTGCAGAGCAAAGGCACAACACCTCTTGCTCCACCACCTAAACCTGTGCGAAGAAGATTAAAATCAGAAGATGAACTAAGGCCAGAAGTTGATGAACATACACAAAAGACAGGTGTCTTAGCTGCTGTTCTTGCATCACAACCTTCTATTCCTAGGTAATCAAAGCTATTCCTACATACATTTAATTACTAGGAAGAAAAAGCATAACAATTAAAAATATCAAATTGAAAGAAATTATGATCAGACTAGTTCTTTAGTTGAGCAGAGGTTCTTAGCTGTTCTTTGAGAGCTTTCTCATTTATGAGTAGGTATATCATTCTTTCTACTTTTTCCCCTTTATTATTAAGTTCAATTCCATTCTAACACCTTGTTGCAGACCCTGGAGCAGATGCTTTTAAAGTTGATAGTGTAGAGCGAAATTAATGATCTAACTGTGGTGTATCTAGACCAGGAGTTAGCAGACTAAGGCTTATGGGCCAAATTTGGCCCGTGGCCTGTTTTAGTTATAGCCCATGAGCTAAAAATGACTTCTACTTTTTTGTAAAAAAGAGAAACAGAAAATTAGAGTATGCAGCAGAAACTGTATGGTCTGCAAAACCTAAAATATTTACTATCTGGTCATTTAGAGAAAATGTTTGCCAATGCCTGCTCTAGACTATTTAACTTAAACTCAGGTAAGTCTACAAAAGAATAATAATTAATAACAATAATAAACTTAAGCTTAGAACTTTTGGTTTACCGTTGAAACTGAGCAAGTGAAATTGGGTTGTGCTAATAAGGAAAAAGATGCTCCCTCTGCTTTCCATGTCTAGAAATAAATCAGGGAAGAATGGAGAAAATTTAAAGATAGGAAATGAAGGTTATGTTTTTTTGCCCCCTTTATGTTCTCAGATCTATTGGGAAAGATAAGAAAGCTATTCAGGCATCAATTAGACGCAATAAGGAAACCAATACAGTTTTGGCCAGATTGAATAGTGAATTGCAGCAACAATTAAAGGTAAAGTACTTTCTGAATCTTTTTTTTTTCCCCCAGCATATTATGAGGGTACAGATGTTTAGATTACGTATGTTGCTCTTGCCCCCACCCCTCCCCGCCCAAGTCCGAGTTTCAAGTCTTTCTGAATCTTTACTTGTGACATTCCATGGCCTAAGAGGATCTCAGAGTTGAAGGAGAACTTAGAGGTGATCCAACGATTCTTGCCCTTATATGAAACTTTCCATGCAGCAAGAGAAATGTGTATCTAAAATGTTTTATGAGCCTTTGAATCTTTTAGTACTAGAAGGAATGTTTTATGCTCAATTTTGGTATACATTGCTTTATCCTACATATATATAAGGCATCACTATTCCTATAATGTGCCTTCATAAAGGAACCTAAAGAGAAGAAATGTTGGGACCTCAGGGACCTGGAAGATCACATAGATGGCTATCTAACACTTTTTAACTTCTAAATGATTTGACTGTGGTTAGTCTGTCCTTTTATCAAAGACAACTCAGATTCTGTGAAAGGGACTTAAACAGGTCTAACAAGGCAGAGGAGTGGGATCAATTTAAATCATCTTGCATATGGAAAAAGAAAAGATGGCCTTAAAAAGAAATGTTGCTTATGTGTGGTGTGTACCACTGTCATCTAATACTTGAGAGGAATGAGTTTGTTTTCTATTAACTATGATTTCTTTGAATCCCTATGAATAAAAATTACTCCCAGAATCACTTAATAATCAACATTATTAAGGACTATGTGTTATAAATCAGTGATTCTTAAACCTTAATGTATATACAGATAATCTGGAGTCATGTTGAAATGCAGGTTCTGATTTAGTAGGTGTGAGGTGGGACCTGAGAAGTCTGCATTTCTAATAAGCTTCCAGGTGATGGAGATGCTGGAATATTGTTGGCCCCACTTTGAATATAGCAAGGTTCTAAACCACAAAGATGAGGAGCAGGGTTAGAGTTAGGGTCCTGGAATTATTATTTATGATACATTTGTCTGTCTATCCTACTAAACTGAACTCATTGAGGGTAAATCATAATCATTTTTGTTTAGGAAGACTATATACTATATTGTCCAAACCAAGAAACGTTTGAGAGAAAAGAGGGAGGGTTGTGTTAGTATTTAGGTCAAAACATTAGGCTTAAACTGGGACTGTCATAGATAAACTCACAGTTATCTTGTCTCTTTCTTCAGAACCCAGCATATGTTAGGCATTTGATAAATGTCTATTGAATGAATTATATTCTTGCATAACTCTTTGATCAAAGGAGAACATGTTTATAGTTGTATGATTATGAATTTAGTCCATTGTAAAGGAAGAATGCAAAACGTAAGGACAAGCTTGCTTAGTATCATACCTTGAAGATGCAAATTTTGTTAATGCATGTTTTTCTGAACTAAGGAAAACCATTGAAACAAGTATGTAGAAGCTATTTTATAAATCACTTTTCTCATGAACTCTGAGAATGGAAAATAGGAAGTGAGGTACCAAATAGGAAGAGGTAATTCTGGTTAAAACAAGTTACTATCATTATGATAGAGAAAAGAAATAAAAGGAAAATAAATAAGTTAGAATTTGACGGCTATCTGAAAAGATTGGCCCCTATCAACAGTGATTAAAAATTCTGAGTGCAAAATTAATTTATTCTTTGTGAAGCTGGAATTCAAAATGAGATCCAGGAGTTGCTATAACCAGATGTTATCACTAGGGGAAAGAATCTATGTTAACAATTTATCTACAGTTAATTCAGGGACAAGGTTAATGCAAAATTCACATACATTAATAATACCCATCGTTGCAAATATTGGCATTTTAATTAGACAAAAAATATTACCTTCATTTATATATTAACAAAATTTAAATTACTAGAATCATATTTTAATATTATGAATATATAAAGAAACTATCTAAAGTGAAGTACACTTTTTAAAATAGAAACAGCTTTCCCTTAACCTTCTTGACAAATTTAAATTGTATTCTTGAAGTGGAGCTGTTGTTAGATGTGTCTCCATTATTATATACTTTGAAACATAACTTGGTCTTTGCATCTTTTTCAGGATGTTCTTGAGGAGAGAATTTCCCTGGAAGTTCAACTGGAACAACTTCGACCATTCTCTCACCTATAAGCCAATTGCCGTTAACTGTGAACACAACCATTTTTAAGTGATTTGGGGTTCAAAGCCAGTTTGGAGACCCAGACATTCAGCTCACTGCATAATTCAACATTAAATTTTATGATTCTGTTTTGCCCTATATGTTCACCATTGTATTTAAGTATCTTTTATTTTTTAATTTCAACAATAAAAGGGGTCAGGATGACTTTTTCTGGCGGGTATATTGTGTTTGTTGGCACACCTTACCTTTGCTGTTCCATAGCATCAGGAATACATAATAGTGGTTAATTATATTTGTATGGCCAAAACCACACACTGATTTGATTTACAGAATGGACATCCCATTTACATCTCAAGCCAGCCACAGGCTCAGAAATCTTTGCAAAAAAGAAACATAAACTGTCAATTTGTCCTCTTTTAGGTTTAATATTTTACATAAAGCATCTATGTTTGTTCTGTAAAATATCTTTAAAATGAGTTTCCTATTTAGTTTTTGGTTTTAAAGAACTATATTGGATAAGGCAGTTTTCACTGTAAGCTAATTTACTAGAAAAGTCTTCCTCTCTGCAGTAATCAACATTCTTCAGGAGTCACATGGTACTTTCAGACCTCTTTTACATGTCAACTTGTGACAAATATAAAACATGTCAGATTTTGTATTTTCTTTGTGAATATTTGATCAGTTTCATCAGTGACTTAGAATTATTTTGCGTGAGATGTTAATTCAGCAGTAGTCATGTAAACTTAAAAGTAGCTATCACAATAGGCCTTTCTTAATTGTCCCTCACGGTGAAGGGAAGTGCGAATCCACTACGTAAGTACTGTCTACTTGGAAACATCACCACTTCTTGCATGATTTATGCACTTAACTCTCTATTAACTCTATTAATCTACAGAGATTATTTTCCAGTACCATCTTCCCACTTTTTTTTTTTTGTTTTGGGAGATAGGTTTTTCCTATTAACAAAGAGTTTCTGGTGTGTGCCCTAATAAGGATAATATACTGTGTTAGAATTTGCTTTATATGATACATTTTGATCACATTTGTAAATTTGCATTCACTGCTGACTAACAGCAGTTATTCCCTTTAAGATTTATTCTGTCTATAGGATCATAGATGTTAAGCTGCATGGCTATATCTTAGCAGAATTTTAAGTGTGATTTTATCCTAATAGAACACAATAATTTTGTACATTTTTAAACAAGGATTTAAACGTTTAAGAATTAGGAATTTGTATTTTCATTGCTGAAAGAAGAAAATGTTTACTTAGCCTAGGTTCATAATCCTGGATTAGACCAGTCAATTTTATTACCTTAAATGGTAATATGAAGGAAAAAGGAAAGTGACAACCTAAAGCTTCCAAGATTAATATAACTTTCATGTAGCAACAACTAGGTAAAAATATTATTGCACATATCAGCTAAAATTTCCAAGTGGCGAACAGTATGGCTTCAGTTTGTTGAATAACCAAATGAAGGCTTTAAAGGCCCAGGAATCTCCTCAATACCTAGTTTGCTGTTTGGTTTAAACAGAACTGTCTTTTTTTATTTTTACTCAGCTGAATTCCATTATAGACGAGTTTTGCTAGGTTTCCATTTATTTTTGTTTTTTAAAAGTTGCTTTTTTTCAATTGCTTTCTAATTTAACAATGTCACAAATATTTTTTTTTTTGTTTTGAGACAGAGTCTCACTCTTTTGCCTGGGCTAGAGTGCCATGGCATCATCCTAGCTCACAGCAACCTCAAACTCTGGGCTCAAGCAATCCTACTGCCTGAGCCTCCCAGGTAGCTGGGACTACAGGCACGCGCCACCATGCCCGGCTAATTTTTTTTTCTTTTATTTTTAGTTGTTTGGCTAATTTCTTTCTATTTTTAGTAGAGACGGAGTCTCGCTCTTGCTCAGGTTGGTCTCGAACTCATGAGCTCGAGCAATCCTCCCGCCTTGGCCTCCCAGAGTACTAGGATTACAGGCAAGAGCT
>CAUYSK010019993.1:0-13942 GCA_963575035.1 Avahi laniger | reverse complement strand
TTTCATGATCTCACTTATGTATGGAATCTAAAACAGTTGAACTTACAGAAACAGGGAGTAGAACAGTGGTTACCAGCAGCTGCGGGATGGGAGAAATGGGGAAATGTTTGTCGAAGAGAGCAAAGTTTCTGTTAGGCAGGATGAATAAGTTCTGGCAATATGATGTGTAACATGGTGGCTATAGTTAATAATACTGTGTAATATATGTGAAATTTGCTAAAGAATTAGACCTTAAATATTCTCACCACAGAAAAACAAAATGATGAATGCAAAGTGATATGCTAATTAGATTGATTATGGTAATTATTTTACAATGTATGCATATAGCAAAACATCACATTGTACAGGCATATCTCATTTTGTTATGCTTTGTTTTATTGCACTTCACAGATACTGTGTTTTTTACAAATTGAAGGTTTGTGACAACCCTGCATCAGGCAAATTCATTAGCTCCATTTTTCCAAAAGCATGTATTCGCTTGTGTTTCTGTGTCACATTTTGGTAATTCTCACAATATTTTCAACTTTTTAAATTATTATTTTATCTGTTATAGTGACTTGTGACCAGAAATCTTGGATGTTGCTATTATAATTGCCTTACAGCTCCATGAACCATGCTTATGTAAGGTGGCGAGCAATCAATAAATGTGTGTGCTCTGACTGCTCCACTGACTGGTCATTCCTTCATTCTTTCTCTTTTCCCTCATGTATTTCTATTTCCTGAGACACAACAATATTGGAATTAGGCCAGTGAATAACCTTACAATGGCCCTTAAGTGTTCAAGGGAAAGAAAGACTCACACATCTCTTGCTTTAAATCAAAAGCTAAAAGTGATTACACTTAGCAAGGAAGTCATGTGAGAAAGGCACAGTTAAGCACAGGGAGGAAGTCCAGTTAGGCCTCTTGTGCCAAACAGTTAACCACGTCAAGAACGCAAAAGACGTTTCTAAAGGAAATTAAAAGTACTACTCCAGTGAACACATGACTGATGAGAAACAGCTTTACTGAGGATCTGGAGAAAGTTTTAGTGGTCTGAACAGAAGAGCAAATCGGCCACAACATTTCCTTAAACCAAAGCATAATCCAGATAAGGGCCTACTTCTTTTCAATTCTATGAAGAGTAAGAGAAGTAAGGAAACTTCAGAAAAGCTGGAAGCTGACAGAGGTTGCTTCACAAGGTTTAAAGAAATAAGTTTTCTCCATAACATGAAAGCTTGAGGTGAAGCAGCAAGTGCTGATGGAGAAGCTGCATTAAGTTATCCAGAAGATCTAGCTAATACAATTGATGAGGGTGACTACATTGAACAACAGATTTTTAACGGAGACAAAACAAGCTTTTCTTAAAGGAGGCTGCCATCTAAGACTTTCATAGCTTGAGAGGAGAAGGCAATGCCTGGCTTCAAAGCTTCAAAGGACAGAATAACTCCCTTGTTGGGGTATGACACAGTTGGTGACTTTAATTTGATGCCAATGCTCATTTACCATTACAAAAATTGTAGGGGCCATAAGAATTACCCCAAATCTACTCTGCCTTTGTTCTGTAATTGGAACAGCAAAGCCTGAATTGGAATGCATCTGCTTACAGCATGATTTTCTTAATATTTTAGACCCACTCTTGAGACATACTGCACAGAAAAAAAAAATTCTTTCAAAATATTACTACTCATTGATAATACTCTGGAAACCCAAGAGCTCTGGTAGAGATGCACAAAAGATTAGTATTGTTTTCATGTTAAAACATCAGTTCTGCAGCCAATGCATCAAGGAGTAGTTTTGAGTGTCAAGTCTTATTATTAATATTTAAGAAATACATTTTGTAAGGGTATACCTGCCATAAATAATGATTCCTCTGATGGATCCTATCAAAGTAAATTGAAAGCCTTCTGGAAAAAGTTCACTATTTTAGATGCCATTAAGAACGTTTGTGATTCAGGGGAGGAGGGCGAAATATCAATATTAACAGGAGTTTGGAAGAAGTTGCTTTCAACCCTCGTGGATGACTTTGCCATCCATGCAGTACAGGAAGTTATTGCAGATATGGTGAAAACCATGAGAGAGCAAGAATTTGAAGTGGAACCTGAAGATATCATTGAATTTTTGCAATCTCATGATGAAACTTTAATGCATGAGGGTTTGCTTCTTATGGATGAGCAAAGAAAGTGGTTTCTTGAGATGAAATCTGCTCCTTGTGGAAATTCTATAAACATTGTTGAAATGACAACAAAGGATTTAGAATTCTATATGGTATTATATAATATTTTTATTTTTCAAGTTACCTTGATAAAGCTGAAGGGAGAAAAAAGATACAATGTGGTCTGTAAACATTGGATAAAGACATTACCAGATAAAAAGAATTAAAAAAAAATGAATTGCTAGATAAGCTGCTTACTGCAAATATTAACGCAAAGCTTCTGGGCTTAAAGGAAATGTCAACAGACGGTAATGCCAAAATATTCAAAGACATGAATAGCACCAAAAAGGTAAATATTCGGGTAAATATGAAAGTCCATATAAATATATTGTTTTCTTTTTAAAGTTATTTATAAGTAATAAGATTGTTTAAAATAATTATAACAATATAGTAATTGGTTTATGTTATATATATATATGTAATGTTCAAATATACCTTGTTTTATTATGCTTCACTTTACTGCATTTCACAGATGTTGTGCTTTTTACAAATTGAAAGTTTGTGGCAACCCTGCATAGAGCAAATCTATTGGCATCATTTTCCAACAGCATGTTCTCACTTTGTTTCTCTGTGTCAGCATTTTCTTAGCAATAAAATATTTTAGTTAAGGTATGCACATTGGCTTTTTAGACATAATTCTATTGTATACTTAATACAATACAGTATAGTATAAACATAATTTACATGAACTGAGAAACAAAAAAAATGTATGATTTGCTTTATTGCAATATTCAGTTTATTGTTGTGATCGGGAATTGAATTCTCAGTATCTCTCTGATATGTCTGTATAACGATGAAAATATAAAGGTGGGAAAGAAGAAATTGAGCCATATTGAAGCAAATTCTCTATAGTTTAAATAATTAAAGCTATTATTAATCTTAAGTTAAATGTGATAATTTAAGGTTCATATTTTTATTCCCAGAGTAACCACTAAGAAAATGGTTCATAAAGTTTAGTGGATTTGAATAGACCTTTCTTCAAGGAAGACTTATCTGTGGCCAGTACACACATGAAAAGATGTTCAACATCATTATCCATTATAAAACTGAATAGGAAAATAATGAGATTTCCTAACTTCTCAAACACTAGAATGGTTATCACAAACTGAAAGGCAATAACAAGTGTTAGCAGGGATGTGGTATAATTGGAGCTCCCATATATAGCAGGGAATGTAAGATAGTACAGTCACTTTGGAAAAAAAATTGGCAGTTTCTCAAAATAGTAAACATGAAGTTATCATATGATCCAGTAATTCCATGCCCACATATACAGTTGAACATGAAAGAGTTCATAAAGAACATATGTTTATAAAGAACATAAAAGCTATTATGCATTAAGCATAAGAGAACAAATGGGTAAAACATTTAGCCTACTTATCTATCAGCAGTAGAAAATATTAGAGTGTTCAGTATGATGTTATCCCTTGAGGAAATTATCCAGATATGTGATAAGAGTAACATCAGATTGCTTGTGCATTTGTTTGCTAGGCCTACTGTTACAAATTACCACAAACTTTATAACTTAAAATCACAGAATTTTATTCTCTCGTAGTTCTGAATGTTAAAAGTTTGAAATTAGCTTGTCAGCAGGGCTATCCTCCCTCTGAAAGCTGTAGGAAAAAAATCCTTCCTTGCCTCTCACAGTTTCCGGTGTTCCCAGGCATTCCTTGGCCTGTAGACTATAATTCCAATCTCTGCCTCTGTCTTTGCATGGCTGCCTTCTCTCTCTGTCTCGGTGTCTCCTCTTTTCATAAGGACAATAGTTATTGGACTTAGGGCCCACCATAATTCAGTGTGAACTTATTTTGATTCTTAACAAATTACATCTTCAAAAATCCTATTTCCAAATAAGACTATATTCCAGGTGCTTCCAGGTAGACTTGAGCTTTTGGGGAATAGTAGTCAATCCATTAAACTTTATAACACATAATGGAAAAATATTTATTCTTACTGGAATTGAAGCCTTGGTCACTATATAAGCCCTTATATAATGTTTAATTTAATAATACAGGAATAAATACAACATTGGTTTGGAAACAAGTCACCTTTGTTTAAAAATGTTGCAAGATTTGATTAGTGATCACTGATATAAGCATATGCCACATTATTAGGAGACAGACAGATTAATAGAATAATAGGATGTCTTTTTATAGGTGAACCTAATTTTTCAGCACAGGCACAACACCTTTGAGTCTATGCAATTCAACATATAGCATATTCATCTACTGATTATTTTGTATACCCCTAATAGTAGAATAATGGGTTAAAACAAGATTGGTCTTTCTCATTGTCTTCCTGCATCCCAATTAGTAAATTTATTTTTCTTGTCTCTAAGTCATGAGCTGTGATAGATTAAACGTTCTGCTTCCCAGAGAGGAAAGCTACGGTTACAGCTATAAAATCTGGGAAGGGAAAAGTATGTCAGGAATGTTTCCTCTTGGAGTTTTCAGGCTCTGTAAAAACAATTAATGAACAATTTTCACAACTTTGGTCTGTTAAGGACACAGCAAAAGTCTGTCTCATATCAGCTAGAACAACCAAGATAGGCAAAGGGTCTCAGAGGACAAAGCTGATTCGTATAAGAATCAGTTGTAGCACAAGGGACTTTTCAGTAGTCAACTTGTATTTAGTCTCTTTTCCTCCTTTCTGCCTCAGTTTCCCTGTCTCTCTCACTTTTGCTTTCTGAGATCATCATCTCAAAAAATTAATTGGACTCAAGAACTTCCTAAATTTCTACTTTCATCAAAACATTATCTAAGTCATAAAGTGTAACATTTCATAATTGACCATAATAATTAGTAGCAAGGATTAAGACAATTTATGCCCCGACATTCCTTTCCCAGAAATAAACCTAGTACTTGATTCTTTTAATCTTTTTTTTAATGAGCACTGCTATGTAAAAGTAGCTCCCAAACATAAAATTGAAAGACCAAATCCAATTGAATACATTTTCTGCAATTGGCAGTTCCATCATTTTGGAAATTTCCATAAGTATAAATGATTACACATGAATTCATCAGGTTGAAATTTCAGTTTTTACAACCACTTACTCATATTCAAAGGGCTTCCAATTTGGATCACCATTATCATTAATAATAGTACTATAGGGATCTGGAGATAATTACCATCAATCTGCCTTATATTGTAAGTTATTACTTGTATCTGAAACGGAACTTATAAACTCCTCTCTCAATTTGTGCTTTTTTCAGAAGTAGGGAAAAAACAGCAAACAAAAGGCTTTATCGAGTACAGGAATACGGTAAGTCTTCGTTTATTCAAAAACTCAGCTGAAAAAAACTCACTTCTAATAAAATAATCATATAATTTGTATATGGGGGATATAATTTATCCTCAAACTTGGTATTAATTGTCTAAAGAAAATAAGATCCTATTCTGCTTGAAATGTTAATTAACTGGAATTTTAAACTTCTTATGTAAATCTATAAATAAAAGATGACAATTCTAGATGTGGCAACACTTTGCTATTAAGGAGAGAAAGGGATTTTCTTTTACTGGTTATTTCCAACTCTTTTTCAAATGTGTAAATGTGGCAATCTCAACTAAATCTAGGTTACTGTTAGCAAGGGACATTCTTTTGTTGTCTTTACAGAATTCTAGGATATTCAAAGTTTTTTTAATAAACCGAGGAGTCACATGATGACTTAATTCAGAAGATTGAAAAATGATAAACTTATTACGCTGAGAGAATCTGCATGAAGGGGCAAATAAGACTTGTCCAATATTATTCTATTGTAGGGATTTGTAACCATTCACATCAGAGACTGAGAAAGTCTGATGAAGAGCACAAATTCTTCCTCACAATACATTTTTATTAGGGGAAAACATACATAACATTCATCATTTTAAAGTGCACAGTTTAATAGTGTTAAGTATATTTACATTGTTATGTAATAGATATCCAGAATCTTTTCATCTTGCATATTTGAAACTCTATAATGATTAAACAACTTTCTTCTCCTTTTCTGAGTCTCTAGTAACAACTATTAGGCCTTTACATCTATGAATTTGACTACCTTAGATACCTTATGTAATTTGAATCATATAGTATTTGTCCTTCTGTGATTAGCTTATTTTATTTAGCATAATGTCCTCAAGGTTCAACCATATTGTAGGTCGTGACATAATTGTCTTTATTTATAAGGCTGCATAATATTTAATTGCATATATATACCATGTTTTTTTAATCCATTCATCTACAAATGAACATTTGAGTTTCTTCTACTTCTTGCTATTGTGAATAGCAAGTTGCCTTGAGCATGCATGTACAAATATTTTTTGGATAAATACCCCAAAGTGTGATTACTAATTACTATATGGTAGTGTTTTACATGGTAGTATTTTAAATTTTTGGAAGAACCACAGTACTCTTTTCCACAGAGCCTACCAGCAATGTACAAGGGCTTTGGTTTGTCCATATCCCCGCCGATTTGTCATTTTCTGTTTTTGTTTGTTTATCTGTTTTTGACAGCACCCATCTAAAAGGTGTGAGGCGATATCTCATTGTGATATGCATTTCTCTGATGACTGGTGATGTTGAGCATCTTTTCATGCATTTGTTGACCATTTGTATATCATCTTTAGACAATATTTATGCAAGTCTTTTGCCCATTTTTAACTTGAGTTATTTGATCTTTTGTTGTTGAGTCATAAGAGTTCCTTATACATTCTGGGTATTAACCTCCTATCAGATATATGAATTATAAATATTTTTTCTCATTACATAGGTTGTCTTTTCTCTCTGTTGGTTGTAACCTTTGAAAAACAAAAGTTTTTAAGTTTGATATAGTCCTATTGGTCTATTTTTGCTTTTGCTGACTGTGTGTTACCTACATTTTCTGTAAATTTATAAAACAAAATATATAGAATTACAAGGGAATCAAATTATTTTGAAATACATTAATCAAACCATTAAAACTATTTAAATGAAGCTGCGTATGTGATTATATTGACACATCAAATGATGAAGTCTTGTGGTAGGACTAATAAGTACCAAAATATAGTAGCAGTGATGCTTGTAAATGTAAAAGCAAGTTCACTGTGCACTGCTTCCCAACTTGCCTGAATCTGGTGGGGTAGTGTATGCACAGCTATATTAAGCAGGTTTATCACTTACAGACAAGCAGCAAGGAACAGCAAAAGCCTAGTATTCATTGTGAATTAGTCCTCTCAGTCTCAGGAAAGCTGCCCAAGGTGAATGGAGTCCATCCCTACTTTCATGCCCCACTCGCACCACAGCTGAGGGACTCTGGAAAGCACCACAACCTGAATTTTATACCCCAGGGATTCATGAATTATTAGGTTAAGGTATTAAAGGTCATCCTGTTTCTGGGAGGATTGGAACAGAGTCCAGGCTGTTCCAGGCAATCCCTTCCTATCTCAGGACATTGCATTTCCAGCACATTCTACAATTTTTCTTGAGAATTACAAATAAGAAAAGGGAAAGAAATGGGTTGGTCCATGGCCAGCCAGATACTTGTCTTCCAGTCAACATATTTCAAGATAGCAGCAAGGGTAGTGTGATATAAAAATATGTACAATTTTAATTGGTGACAAGTTACAGGCCAGGCAATCCAATGCTACTTTTTAATGATTTTTATATTTAAGATGTACTAATTTTCAGCTAGATATTAGTGAACACAAAGATGTAGCATTTTTGTACCCCATCAAAGTTCTCAGGTTGATCCCATTGTGGACTATAGACGGGACACTACTGCAGTGTTTGAGTGCATGATCTAACAACTGCTATTTATAACGCTGAGCTGCTAATTCTCCCCCATTCCACACCCCTGCAACACTCCTCAAGAGTCTGCTAACTACAATTGTCCAAAAGAGAGTCTCACACATAAAGACATTGGAATCAACATCGTACAGAAGACAGGATACATAGCAGAAGAAACAACTTTGTCAAAGTGCTTGCTAAAGTCCTTTAGATGTCAGTATTATTTTGTTCACAGAATTAATGTAATTTAATTAACCTTATAAATATACATATTTGAAAATGTTTAAAGATCTTTTCCAATATTCTTTTC
Organism: Avahi laniger; assembly: GCA_963575035.1. Taxonomy (NCBI): domain Eukaryota; kingdom Metazoa; phylum Chordata; class Mammalia; order Primates; family Indriidae; genus Avahi; species Avahi laniger. The sequence goes on along the minus strand of CAUYSK010019993.1, from coordinate 5,701 downwards.
CTCATAGATTTTTATAACAAGAAGCATTAAGATTTAAGATCATTCAGAAAAACACATTTACACAGTAGGCATACAGGACTGCATAGCCTACCCAATCCTCGTATTGGCAATTAAAAAATAAATCATTGTAAGAAAGAATATTCATAGAGGAAATATAACTTGCTCGTATGTCTCATTTCTTGGAAACTGATTCAGTCAAACAGCCAAGAAAAATACTGAATAAAATAAAAGTTTCTATGCTTTATGAACCAGGGAAAATGAAGTGAATTAAACATGAAACTCCGGGAGCTACATCTATTGAATAAAGCAGCAGGATTCTTCCGTTGGTCAGTTGCTCCAATGAATACTGTCTATAATTAAATCAAGACCCTAACAGAATGACTTTTATAATGAAAGAAAATGGTTGACAGGCAATAAGACATGTATGAATGTGCCTTTAAAAGCTTGTAAAAACAAAAGAGAAATATTTTCAAAGGAACTTTGTAAAAATATAATTTACAGGAATAATTGAATTACACGTAGGCATGTTAAGAAGGCAATTTAATTGTTCTTGACCTACTTCAGTAATCGAGTCTTTCTTGATATTCCTTCTAATTCTTTTAATGATCTCTTTATGTTTCATAGAGTTTTTTTCTGAATCAAAATGTAAAGTTACATTAGTTATACCTTAGGATTTTTATTTGAAATTTCATTAAAAAGGGTTCAGAAAGCTAGAGTTAGCACTATCTCTATATATCTATACCTATATTTACCCACAAACACACATTGCACACACACATATAGATATGTAGCATCTATCTACAGATACGGATATAAATTTTAAGTCCCATACATTATATTCTTTCTTTAGTAATGTTAAGTTTTCAGAAATTAACACAGCTTCATAGTGAAAACAAGTTACTGTTAAAGGATATTTTTAATGTCCTTACATAAGCAACTTTCAATTTTCACAGAGTCAATTGGTAATAAGCAAATTTTTAATGGGATTCCATAGATAAAACTAAAACAAAATACACTGTAACTAGAAATATCTAAATAATTCAGGCAAACTCTTTTGATGTCACTTTTATTGGATGACATTTATTTCATTTACTCTAATTTGTACTGCATTTCCCCCTCATGAGTGCTAATTCACCTATCATTACTAGCTGCGTATTGCACATTGCATTTAGATAACATTTCAGGTGCACTAGTAGAGCTTCTCCTTGGAAAGAACCATGTGTTATAAAGGTAACTTTTATAACTTTTGTAACATATTGCATGGGTGACAGTTTGCTCCTGTGCGTTAGCACGTGTGTGAAGAGTTTCTTAAAAGATGATCATGTCTACAAAGAAATGTATTCTTTTTTTTTTTAACAAGGACAACTCTTCTTGACTTTGTGTATGGCATTTTTGGTAACCTTACAGTTCTCACAACATAATATCCATTCAATAAATGTGTATGATAATATGTTATTTTACCTATGTTGTTCAGCTACTAATCAATTTCATCAATTGAGTATGAGGCAAGATAAGGAAATGTTCACATATAAAACATAGATATATCAACTGATTGGATGAATAGGATAATGGATATGTAAAATAGATTGATAAACGGGGAGATGGATGATACAATTATGAATGAGAGAGAGAGAGGAAGAGAGAGCATTAGAGAGAAAGAAAGATGACAATACAGCATTTTAAAGCATAGCTTTCTAAAATCAGATCTCTGGATTGAAGTGCTTCAGAGCATTGGCTTTGCACTGTTGTTATGGAAAAGTTATTAAATATTTCTAAGTCTTATTTTTTTCTCCAATTAAAAAGCATAATAATTAAAACAAAAATATTAAAATCAATCTGAAAATGTGTATAAATATTTTTAAAAGGTTATAAAGAAGAGCTTAAAGTTTTTACTAACTTTTACTAAAGTTACTAAACTTTTACTAAAGTTTTTACTAAACTTTTGCAATAACTCCAATATTCATTAAAAATCACATTAATACTCTCTGCTAAGACTAGGAAAAAAGTGTTTTCCAAAAATTGGAGAGGGAATGGTTATACTTTTTGAGTTATTCCTAACATTAGCTTATTTCTTTCTACATTAATCCAAACGTAATTCCTTGAAAATACAGCGTAAGGAAGCATTTTACTGTGAGGAATGAGAGTAGTTTTGACTAATAAAACTGAGCTGGGGAAGAGGGAGTATTTCAGGGAAAGGAATGATTCTAGAAGTGGTACAGAATGAGGATTAATCGTTTATCCACTTACATTCTCAAGTTAATACATCAGAGAAGTAAAGAAAGATCAGAACAAGAGAATATATATATGTAGATCATGAGTCTTATGAAACTAATTTCTTTCAGAGATAAATATATGAAAATATTTGAACAAGGGTTATCTCTGTGGAAATAAAATAACCATAAAAATAGAAACACAGTGTTAAAATTATTAAGTTTCAAAATGATATACAGAATATTTCAAAGACAGTTTTAGAAATGTCCTGGCATTAACGAAGGGAGGAAGATGCTTGCCGAGGATTTACCTGAACTCCACTTTCCATGTGCGGGGGCTTCATCTTGAGAAACATTTTTACCTTTTGCTGAGCCTCTTTATCATATTGTTGAATGCCATCCATTTGTTAACACTCCTTTATTGGGTGGAGCTAATTTATAAGTTGAAAATATTCTTGTTCTTGTTTTATTGTTTTGTCCTCTTTATTAACAAACCTGGCTAAATGCATCAACCCTGGAAATACTCAGTTTCCCTAGGTGTGGTATCCTAGTGTGCAGACTGGTGATGTGAGCAGTGGAGAAGGAAAGTCTGCACACACTATGATGACAGATCTAAATATTCTTTACCAAATTCCTTGTCAGTACCAAAGATTATATTGTAATTTCATATGAATGTTTCTTTGTTTTTCATATTGGCCTAGAATTGAGAGGTAAAGAAAAATACAGTACTTTTCATTCTCCCTAAAAAGTATTATTTTTTATTTTTTTTAAATTTCAGAATATTATGGGGGTACAAATGTTTAGGTTACATATATTACCTCTCCCCCGCCTGAGTCAGAGCTACATTGTGTCCATTCCCCAGATGGTGTGCACCATACCCATTAAGTGTGAATATACCCATCTCCTTTTCCCCCTGCCACCTGCCCTGTATCTGATGAATGTTACTACCGTATGTGCACATAAGTGTTGATCAATTAATACCAATTTGATGGTGAGTACATGTTGTCCTCGTTTTTCCATTCTTGTGATAATTCCCTCAGTAGAATGGGCTCCAGCTCCATCCAGGATAATACAAGAGGTGCTAGATTCCCTGTGAAATATTAAATAAGATCAGAAAATTAGAAGGAGAGAATTATTTAATTTGAGAATATAATACCTGGGATCTAAATAAAGTAAGATAAGTGGAACACAGAATTATCATCACGAAAATTAAAATTTAATAAACATTTAAATTAGAATTAGATATAGGCTATATAAAATTAGACTAGTAAAGAATTAAAATTGTTACAGTATTTTTGTTATAAATAATAGATAAACAAACAAAATAATTAAGCAATGATATAATGAAAAGATAATAGTAACCTACTACAAGATTAATAAATAACCTTTATTTATAAGATTGTTTAGAAAATAAGCACTAATGCTCCATTAATTAAAACAAAAATGTTTTATGAATTGAGGGGAAAAAAAACCACATATGCAGAACAGTAGATGCATTTTCACAGAAAAAGGAAAAAAAAGAAATAAAAAAAAATAAAATAAAAAAACTAAAAAAAAACTAATATGTGTCATCTCATTTGTTCTCTTCTTTTCCATGCACCTAACATTTCCGCTAAGGTCCCTGCTGAGCTATGAGACAGTGGCTTCCCTGGTAGATTAATCCACAACCTTATCCCTGAAGGATCTGAGCTCCTGGTAACCAAGCTCGTCTAAGTCCCTCTGGGCAGCTAAATCTTCTCAGTTAAATAAGTCGTGGGAACACAGAGGGATGGTCCACTGGATCACCAGAGAATGTCATCCAGCTAGAAAGCTACTAGTAAATTCTGAAAAGATTAAATTATAGAGTTTAGACTTAATTCAAAATAAATGTCATAAAATTTGAAAAAGACAACTTATAGATTAAAACATATGTTTAAAGGATTAAAATGTATACATATGTTCTCCGACTTTACAATGATTTGACTTACAAATTTTAAGCTTTAAGGTGGTACTAAAGTGATACACATTCAGTATAAACTGTACTTCAAGTGCTCATGCAAAGGTTCTGTTTTTTACTTTCAGTATAGTATTCAATAAATTATGTCAGATATTCAATGCTTTATTACAAAATAGACTTTGTGTTAGACGATTTTGCCCAACTGTAGACTAATGTAAGCGTTTGGAGCATGTTTAAGGAAGGCTGGTCTAAGCTATGATATTTGGTAGGTTAGGTATATTAAATGCACTTTCTGCTTACAATATTTTCAATTTATTTGAATGTAACCGTATCATGAGTTGAGGAGCATCTGTAATGTGAAGATAATTTTTAATTTGTATTAAGAACTCCATTTTACATTTATACATTTCTGGAAAATTTGGGGAGGATGAAAGGAAAAATCTACAGAAGTCATTGTCTTTAATTGGGGTGAAAATTGGGAGAGATCAGAGGTGCGACAAGAATGTAGCTTGATATTACAAAATACATTGTAACTTAAGAAATTTTTAAAATTTAATGTAAATAGTGGGAATTGTTTAAGAAGGACAACAGACTGGTAAAACACTCTAAAAGAAAAAGGTAAAACAAATCTATTTCACAATGGAAAAAAATTTTTAAAAATTAAGTACTCATAAAAAAATGAAAGAAGTAAATCAACTCTTCCAAATCTCCCAACGAGATCAAACTCTTATGTATCAAAAGCTTAAAATCAGGAGATTTTAAAAAATTTAAGTCTATGTTTCATTACAGAAGTAAAGGGATATAAAAAGAAACTTCAAACCAAAGCAAAAATAAAGCATAGACATCATTCATAACATTAAAAGAAGTAGAATCCAAGCCATAAAATATCAATCACAGATAAGAGGGTATATTTCTATTAATTAATAATTTGAAAGTAAAAAATCAATAATATTTATCAACTTGTGAACATTAGTAAATATATATATCATGTTAAAAAAGTTTATTTGAAACAGCAAGAGACATGGAATAAAAAAAACAGCCTTTTCTCATTCTGATGCATCAAGAATTAAAAGTAAAATTAGGGTACAAAAATACTAACAAGAGTATTAACTTGAATACAAAATATATATTTTAATTTTTAAAAAAAATTTAAAAGAAGTACCATTCAATTTCTAACTGTGTCATCTTTGTCTAAAAAGCTAAATTAAATCAAAGATGTCCTATAATTGATATGCCTAAGAATTCATAAGTAACATATTTAGTAAACATTTACATTGCTTGTGAAACTGATTTAGCTGCTGTGACAAGACAAAACACATAAGGTTGAAATAAGGAAGTTTATTATTCCCTGTTATAATGCTCTAAGTATAAATCATCTATTGCTGATTGGATGTTGCCATGATATTGGAGGAACTGACTCATTCTATCCAGCTGATCTACTTTCTTAAAATACAGTTTCCTTGATGAATAAAATAACTTTTCTTGTTCTCATATCACTTCACATCAACTTTAATGTCATCAGTAAGTGTTGAGGGGGAAATATATTTACATTTTC
>CAUYSK010019992.1:0-47390 GCA_963575035.1 Avahi laniger | reverse complement strand
GGACACTTGGGTTGTTTCCACATCTTTGCAATTGTGAATTGTGCTGCTATGAACATTCGAGTGCAGGTGTCTTTTTCATAGAGCGACTTTTGTTCTTTTGGGTAGATGCCCAGTAACGGGATTGCTGGGTCAAATGGTAGTTTTACTTGTATCTCATTGAGGTATCTCCATATTGCTTTCCACAGAGGTTGCCAGCTCTTTAGTGGCTTTTTCATTTTTTTCATTTAAGTTTTGACTTTTTTTTTTTTTGGCTTCTTTTCGTTGGTTTTCAACTTTCTCTTCAATTCCTTTCATCTTATTTGCCATCCATATTCTGAATTTCACTTCTGACACTTTGATAATTTCCTTTTGGTTTGGGTCCACTGCTATAGATTCATTGTGATCCCTTTGGGTTGTCAAACTGTTTTGTTTTTTCATATTGGCAGAGTTCCTTCCTTGGCTTCTTCTCATCTGAATCCTCTTCTTTCACCGCAAGGCTGATAGATTTGCAATGAACCTATTCTCCTTTTCTGGGAAGTCTCTTAGTGAGAAAAAGGGGAGGTCCCCAGATGGCACATTTGTGATTGACCTGCCAGGGGAGAGACAGGAATATTGAGAGCCTATAATGCAGTTGTCCTGTTTTGTCCTGTTCCCCCGTGACTGTCACAGTTCAAACATCATTGTTGGATGATGTTTGTGTGGGGCAGTCAATTGTTCCTCAAATCATTGTTGGAAGTTCAAGTTGTGGACTGGTTGAAACACTGTTCGTGGAAGCTGCCATTGTAGGGGATTGCTCTGTTCTAGGTCTTCCTGTCAAATTGACAGTGGCAGCTGAGCGAGGGTATCTAGGCAGTTGTCATGGGTGTCTGGCTGTGGGCATTTTCTCAAACTGGGTCCAGTTGTAATGGCAGCTTGAGTCTGGAAGGTCTCTGGTGGAGCATTGGTCCTTGGGGTGGTTTTGTGTGCCCAGGAGGAGTGGTGTAGACTTGGGTGGAGTTTTGGGGTCGAGGTGTCCAGCTGGGATATTAGGGGTGGAATTTTACCTGGTAGGAGCACTGGAGCCACAGGTTCAGAGCCTTGGGTCACAGGGGCAGTACTGGAGTCTCAGAAGGGTGAAACTGCCCACTCAGTGGCAGCAGTGGAACCTCAAGGGCAGAGTCTTGAGGCCCAAGGGTAGCCCTGGAGCCCCGAGGGTGGAGCTGAGGTCTAGACATCTGCAGTGAAACCTCGTGGATGGAGCCATGGGCTGGGTGCCGCAAGAGCCTTGGAGCTAAAGCTGTGTCCTGGAGGCAAGTCAGGAGCTGTGTGGAAGGGACTGCAGGGTCAGTCTGCTGCATGACACAAAGGTGGAGCCACATTGTTGGGGGTGGCTCCAGAGGCAGCAGGACCACGGAGGCAGAGTCACATGGGGGGCAACAGCTCCTGTGGCATGGGAACCACAGAGCTGGAGCCACAGGATGTGGGTGGTAGCATGAGGATCATGGGAGAGTGAAGCCATGGGCCAGTGCTGTCTGGAGACTAGGGTTCTCTCCCAACCCAGGTGCTGCTGAGGTAGTAGTCATAGGGCTTCTCAGGTGATGTCTGTGGCACCTGAGGTACCTCTGCTCAGATCCTGTATTGATAAGGAGTGATGCTTGGCCCCCAGTCACAGGGCAGGGCACAGGAGAGTGGCCATTCTGCCACTCCCTTCCTGGCCTGATGACGGTGATGTGAAGGTGGTTGTTGCAAAGCTGAGCCCCATGCAGACCTGATGCGCCGCACCTGAGAGCTCAGGATGGCATTAGTTATAGTAACCTGGAATTGGTAGCCCCCAGATCCCTGCTGCACTGCTCTGTATGCTGTTAAAAGAAAAATAGCATGTTCAATAGGATGGAATTGTGAGAAAACATGTACTTTTAGAAAGGAACCAGTATTTCAGTACAGCTGAAGTGTGGGGACATAGGAAGAAGAGTTAGGCAGCAATTAGAGTTTTAGCGAATTTGTAGACCATGCCAAGATGTTTAGATAATTTTGATCACAGGATTTTTTTTTAATATTGTGTTGTATCATACGCCTAGCCCCACTTCATTAAAAATCTTCATAAATAGTATTTGAATGACTAAAGAAATTCTACCCAATTGATATATTATGATTTATTTAAGGATAACTTGGATGTTGAGTATTTTGGTGGTTTTTTTACTTTTTCACTATTATCAACATCACAATGGTAAACATCTTTGTAAATCTTTGTCTGTTATAGTTCATCTCTCATTTTTTCCTAGAAGAATCACTCCTGAGGTAAGACTAGAAACATATTAGGCTCAAAGAAGCCAGACATAATCATGGCCCTATTCCAGGTCCTCATTTTTCTTTTATTAGAAAAATGTGGGATTTCTACAACAGCCTATTAATTAATCTCCTGACTTCTAGTCTCACACTTCTCCAATCCATTCCCTACATTAAGCCAAAGTAAACTTTTCAAAATATAAATCTGATCACGTCCTCCCTACTGAACCTCATACAATGGCTCCTCAATGTGTCATGTATAAACTATCCAAATTCAAGAACATGTTAAGACTTTTAATATACATTACCAAATTGCTTGTAGGAAGGTTGCAGCAATTCATAGTCCAACAAACAATGTACAAGGTATGGATCTTATGCCTTCACCAACATATGTTATTCTCATGTCACACATATTGTAGTGATCTGCTATTGTCTATCTCTCCTATTAATTTATGAATTACTTACAATCAGGAATACTGCCCTGATAATTTTTGAATCATAGCACTAGTGCAGGGTTAGTGAACAATGAATGAATTAATACTACCTAACGTAAGTACTTAATCTGTATGTAGAATTTAAGATTCTTTTACCCTTTTCTGCTGGGATTTAGGGAGAGATAGGATTAAGGCCAGGAGCTGAGGGTTCGAACAAGTGTAGAGTATCAGACATGTAATGTAGGTAACACACAAGCTATTAGCTCAGAGCATCTGACAAAAGTTGATCTTTTATAGATTATCTTATTCTTATTGTGGGTTCTCTATGATATGTCCTGTTTACTAAGTCATATGTAGTTATTTGACTGAAAAGACCCAGGTGAGGAGATCAGGTGATATAGCCCCACTTCATTGGCTTATGCTCCCTTGAGGAAAATTGTCCTATTTATACAAACAGTTTCCTATGCAAGATAGACATGTGCAGCCTCATACACACCTGTGAATCTTCCCTCTAGCAGCGTGCCTTTCAAGCTTGAATATGCATGCAAATCACTGGGAAATCTTGCTAAAATACTAGATTTGGATTCAGAAAACCCAGCTTATGTACGAGTGTTCTGTATTTCTCACAAGCTCCCAGGTGATGTTCATGATGCTGATATGTGGACCACACTTCGAATAGGAAGGTTTTAGCACATTTTCTGCTTCTTGAATTGAATAATGAGAATTTTGCTACTTACCTCAAACTATTGTTATGAGACTTAAATATCAAAAATCTAGGCAATGTATCTGGTTATTCTAAGAACTTCATTAATGCTCTTTGTAGAATTATCTTTTTGTCTTTGACAGTGGGTCTCAAACTTGGCTACATCAGAATAACCTGGAAAGCTTTTAAAACATACTCATGGATGCCAGGGTCCCATCCAGATTAATTAAATCAGAATCTCTTGGGAAGGAAACCAGGCATAACTATTTTTATAAAGCTTCCTGGGTGACTTTTTCTCACATAAGGAGGCGGCATGGTGGTGCATTGAGAGGGCATCTGAATTCTGAGTCTGTGGCTCCAGCTCTCTTTTGGATTACGCACCGGAGACACACCACGTATTTAGGGAAGTACAAGACAGCATCTCCTGGCGTCCATTACACCATTTGGGCATATGCAGGTGTCTCCAACCAAGCAAAGCATCAGAAATCAGACTCACCTCTCGAGCTTTGTACTTATACAGATTCCCAGGCCCCACCAGTAGATAGGCAAGGCTCTATCTAAAATCTGGTGTTTGTTGCTTTAATTCTTTCAGATGTCTCTTGATGATTCTAATGCCCCACCAAGTTTGAAACCACAACATAAATCCATGCTAGAGAAAAGGGAAATTCATCAAATATGTACTATGATCATGGCCACTAATAAATGAAGGTCTAGTTGTATGTTTAATACCTCAAATAATAGTCTATTCACTGAAACAAGTAAACTATTTGGTCTCAAATTCTCTCCAAAATAATAATAATTAACTGATTTATCACTTTTTGCCTGATTTGGAGGGTTGTGTCAGCAGTACTTTGACCATAATCCAGGCTCTCTAGGAAACACTTAAACTTTCCCTGATTGTGACTTCAGCTTCACTATGCCTGGAGTTTTCCAAGTTGTGTATGTATTGATGGAGGGAGCTTATAGAAAAAGACTCAATAAGTGTTCTGTTGTGCTTTAACTATAAAGCATCCTTTAAATAACTTTCTCTTTTATGAGAAAATCCAGTTGAAGTGTCTTGTGGTGACCAAACACAATTATTTACAGAGGAGTATATTGCTTCAGAAAATATAAACCACCAAAGACAGGGTCCTTGACCTAAGAGGCTTAAGCTTTAAGATAGGGGTAAACAAACCTAAGATAACAGTAAAACAGAGTCAATCTCAAGGCCAGAGAGTAACCAGCCCTGCCTGGAGCCTGTAGGGAAGCAGAGTGGTAGTACTCACCTCCAGTGCTTCACAAAATAAACTGACTTCTAGAAAACCCTGGTCCCTTTGGGATCCAAGAATAGTTTAGGACTTGAGATTTTCATTTCAGGCTTTTATAGGGAAAGTTGAAAATAAAATATTCAATCCAAAGTGTGGCTTGTTTTAGCTTCAGTTAACATTGTACAGCTGAGATTTATCACTATCAAGGCCAGGTCTACCACAAATTTGGTTTTGAAGATTTCACTGGGTGGACTGCTTCGTGATGCCAAGACTTTCCTATTGGTCTGTTTAACGGCTAATTTTTTTTTGTTAGGTTAAGAGATTTATTTTTCATACTATTTTTTCTTTATACTAATGTAACCCAGCATAATACACTAAATAAATTTGACAGAAGTTAATCAAATGCTTAGCAGTATCAATTTCATTTGCAATTAGTCTTTCTGAGTATTCTGGTTTGGGCTCCATAACATTAGTATAGGAAGGAAAATATAGTCAAATCCCTAGGTGATATTTGGTCGTTAATAGTTTAATGTGTGTTTATTTTTTCCTTCCAGGTTTTTATTTCAGAAAATAAATCCTGGATTATGTTCTCAAAGGAATTAAAACTATTTTTGTGTATCTTTTCCTTGAAACCCTCTAGGCTCACCGCTCCTCCCCTTGTGGTTTTTATAAAGATTTAACAACTGGCAGTCCTGGAATCTGATGACCTCTTTCTTTCCTTGGACTAGATAAGGTAGCGCAGCTGCTTGGAAAGCTTTCCCACAGAGACTGCCAGTGGTGGTGGGGGGACGGGGTGGCCCTCTGTGGGCAGAGAGGTAATTCGATCTCCACATGGGATCAGACCTGGTCCCCGTCAGGGCTCAGACTGTGTGCTATATTAAATGACATTTAGTGTTTTCTGCCCTACTCCTTGAACTACTGTGCACAGAGACCACCCAACCTATGTAACTTCCTTGAGTCCATCAGGGAACAAAGCCATAATGGTCGACATGGGCATTCAGCAGGCAGGCTGTCTGGAGCCAGCTTCTTTAGTACCTACTGGTGAGGTTTCTGGCAGAGCGATTTCACGTTTCCAGTGAAATCTCATCACATAAGGAAAGTTAATAATCTTTGGTGAGAAATGACTTGTGCCATGAACTTGCGGAGCAGGAAATTGAGAAGCAGTCAGGCAGAGGTTAGAGATGAGCAGTGTGGTTTTGGTGCATTGCTTTTACTTAGCCTGCCCTAACTTTATGCCTTTTTTTTTTTTTTTTGCATACATGTTTGGAAACTTCTTGTCCCCCCACCCTTATCTTCTAGTTCGCTGATTTTCAAATACGAGTATGTGTCAGACTCAGATTCCTGGATCTCGTCTATAGAGAGATTCTGGTGCAGAAATCTTATGCAAAGTCTCAGAGGCTACATTTTTAACAAACACACCAGGTGATTGTGACTCAGGTGGTCTAAGGACTACACTTTGAGAAAAGCACCAGTAACAAAAAATGCCATCCCTCAGCCCCCATATGTCACGGAGTATTCATATCTTATTGTGAATCTGTTTAATATGTAAGCCTACTCGCAAAAATAAAAATTTATTGGGAGATATACATAGAAAAACCTGTTCCAAGATACCTATGCAAAACAATAGTATAGACTGTAAATACTTAATGAGTAAATCAAAGGGGCAGTTATAATTAGCAGCTGTGGTCATGGACATCTGCCCAGTGTTTTGATGTCTTCACTTTTGGTAAAGCTATTTTGAAACAGAAAATTTTAAGTAGTAAGGAACCAATGATTTGCCTGCAATCCCAGCCGATAGTAGAAACAAATTTTTTAGTGACTTCATTTATGAAAGTAGAATTCATTAAGCACATGTTACGTGAAAGACATTTTTTGTTTGTTTTTAAAGCATATTCATATCTACTCTGGTCAGAATTTAAGTCCTCAGCATTCTTTTACTCTTCTAAAGCAATAGAACATGTTCAGTGGGTTTAAAAGGAAAAGAGCATTCCCTACAACTTGACCCAAGGAAAACACTGGAGCTCTTAAAAAAGTCAATTCACCGTTACAAAATCTTATGAGGGATTTAAAACATTTTAAGATGGCTCAATTTATTACTGTGGCTGCTGCTGCTGCTGCTGTTGCTGCTACTCGTGGGGTGTTTTTTAGGTACTAAAATGTAGAAATATATAATGGTATGATTTTTCTTATGTTAGAATAGTAGAAAGATTCAAAGACTGTGAGTCAAGTGACATAGCTTCTAAATACCAAGATTGGCATCCTCTTTAACCTTAGGTAAATAAATTAATCTGTGTGCAAGTCTTTTGTAAAATAAAACTAATAATACTTATTCTATCTTGAAGATTTATTAGGAAGGTAAATAAAAGTAATAGTCAAAATCCTGGCAAGTTAAAAAACATGTTTGTATACAAAGCATTATTTTAAAAATGTGTGTGTGTGTTTGTGTGTGCGCGTGTGTGTGTGTGTGTATGTGTGTATTTTCTCCCTGAAAATCTATAAGGTGAAGTATATAATAGAATTGATCCTTTTTAATGGGGCTTTGGATTCTCTGACTCCCTTGGGTGAACTTCTTTCCTGCCCTCTGTCCTCATTCTTGGCAATGCAAGAGGATGGTTCACAATCTTAAGACAAATTAGCACAAGTTTAATTGGGCTTCCGTAAGCATTAAATATTCCATAAATATTAAAGTTAAGATGTATAATTAAATTATAGCAATGATGACTAATAGGTGGCATTGTTATCAAGGACTATAACATTTTTCTGGTGATCTCTTAATATTAATATGACATCATTGGTTTTAATCAAACAATCAAGAAATAAGCTATGTTTTAAAAAATACTATTTTATATGCATAAACATATTTTATTGAGATATCTCTCTAAAGGAAATGTTACAGTTTCTAGAACCTGGAATTTCTATTGCAGATAAGAGAGGATTGGTGTTGTTAGTACAGCCATTTCCAGTTGGGCCATGGCATTTTAAATTGAGATATAGACTTGGTTGCTTTTTTTAAAAAAACAATATTGAGTACCTACTATGTGCAAGACTTCGTGCTTGGTAATGCAAAAGATGCAAAAATATTTAAATAATGTTATAAGTGAGAAGTACCTTGAGAGAAACACCAATAAACAGAAACGGGAATTCAAAGAAAGAGTAAAAATACATTAAATAGATTGCCTAAGATTGAATACTGGTAGAGCCAAAATGAAAAACGAGCCCGAGATTTACTCTCTTTATTGCTTTATGACACCCTCCTTTTCATTTAATTTAATTGCAAAGAGGGACCATGAAGTATACTTGTTTGTTACCTTAACACATTTTTTTTTGCTTCATTATTGGTCTCATACTTTACTTAAGCTGTTAGAAGAAGACAATAAGGTGTTTAAAATGTTTCACCCCCATCAAAAATAACTTTAATGATTGAACCAACATAGTGTATAATCAGGGCACATTCCCCGATCTTGCCCTTTTCTTTCTTTGTTCATGTGGTATTATCCCACTATACTCCAGCCCTCACCATTAGCAATTCATATAGGTAGCAGAATTACCTGTGGCTGCTAAGTAAGCTCAGTATTATGGAATTAAGTGTTTTCCATCCAAGAGATTTTTTACTTACCTACATCTGCTATATAAGCTGCTGTTTTTTTCTTTCAATGGTTTAACAAATATTGCCTTTTATTAGTTGGGAAAAGAAAGTATCCCAAAGCACATATACCACTTTAGCTTATACCATTTGAAAGTTTGAGCACTAAATGTGATAAGATGCTTTGGAATGCTTGATATTATTTCTTCCTTTGGAGCACATGTGGTGGAGCAACAAGACAGGGTATTATTTCCTTGCTGGGATCACATAAAGCCAAGTCAGCCAAGGCAATTTCATAGTGCCTGACCAAAACACCTTGGCTGTTGCTCCCATGCAGAGAGATGTTTTTGGCTGAGAATGATAGTTTGAGTCAGTGATTGCTGAGTACCCTATATTTGACATTCTACTTTTCATGTAAACAGGGAGAACAGAACAGGCCTTCATGATTGTACCTTTACTGACTGAGAGATTTTGGTGAGTAAACATCTACCTTGTTAACTCCATTGGGCCTTTTTTTCTTTAGGTTAATAACTTTTACCTGCTCATTTTCAAGTTCTAGTTGATGTTGACATTTCTTCAATGTATGATGATCATATATCACATTGACCTTTCCTTCTGAACTACTCTGATGTGTGAATTCAGAAGCACTCCTTTAGCACAGTAATTCTTGACTACTTTTTGTATTTCATTTAGCTTTATTTTCTTAGCTAGACAAAAGTGTCTTAAGAGTATGTTCCAGATTCCCAAGGCACATATTCATTTAGTATTTGTTGAGTGCTTAGCACAGTGCTGAATGTAAAACAAACATTCATTAACTTCTTAATTAATTGATTGATTGAGTTCACTTGCTATTGACTGACTCTACGGAAGTAATGCGCAACGTGAAGGTCTTACAGACTTTTAAGCCAAATAAATAAAAAATCACCACAAATAACAAAATATTATAATTTTTAAAACAGTGCTGATCTTTTTAAAAGAATGGAACCAGTTAGCCTTTTCTGTTAATCTGTATGATGTAGACCAATTAATTGAGTTACCTCAATTCAGCTTTTACTTTCTTCATTTGCATCTTCCTTTGTTTTTCGGGGAAAGTGCTTGCCCTGGGCTGATTCACTCAGTGTGGAAGAGCATGGTGCTGCTATCCTTTGGGAAAGGTGGATGTTGGTTCCTGGATGGACCAATTCGACTTATGAATTTGTTGAATATTGTGTTCAACCCACCTTCTCACAAAAGTGTAAGCCTAATTGCAAGAGCAAGGCTGTATTGAATAGTAAAAAGCAACAACCTAAGGGTATGCCCCAAATGGTGGTTCAGTTATGAGCTTCGCAAATTAAATATTTAAGAGCAAATAGAATAATAAAATAATTTTAAAAATTTCTTCCTTTCTCTATGTCACTCTGTTTCCTTCACCCCTCCAACTCTTTTGTCCTTTATTCCAAAACTACCGAGTCCATCTGTGAGCCAGACACAGTGGTGAAGGGAAGAGCTATAATGGCAAAAGAGGTACACCCTGACTGTTCACATTTCACAGAGGAGTCAGACAAGCAACAGTATAACCAGGACTATACCTAATGCCACAAACACATATAATCCTGGATCAACTGACTGGGGTAGGAGGAGTTAATCAAGTAAGAGAGAATAAGTATGTTCTGTGGGGGAAATCAAACATGAAAGGCTCAGGGGTGAAAAAAAGAAAGGCTGATTAGGAGAGCCACAATAATGTTAGCATGAAGTTGGGGTTGGGAGCAAGTGGGATGAGAGTTGATGTTGATGTGGTATAAAGTGACCATCTTATTATAAAAACATTAAGATTTTACTCCAAGATAATGGAAAAGAACAGGGATCTTAAGCAGAACAGTGGCATGCTCAGATTTATGTTTTTAACATTTCAGACTGACTGGGCTGGGGGCCGGGAAAGTCAGGAAGCATGAAGATCAAAGATTGACAATGAGGATGGAAATAGATGAATGGATTTGAGGGATATCAACAGGTCTGTGGTCTGGATAAATGTAGGGGTGGAAGACAGTCAAAATTACCACTCTGCTTAAAGAGAGGGTGTGAAAGATGCAAAGGCATATAGATAATGCCTCTTACCTTGAGGAGATCAGGGCATGGGTAGAGAAGACCTACATTAAAAAATAATTAGATAACAAAAAGAATCATATTTAGTGAAAGGCTAACGTATATGTTACAAATAATATATGTTATATGATGTCAAATAATGGAGAGGTTGAACTGGACTAGGGAAGACTTCATGTACAAATTAGGACTTGATAATGGTTTTGTTAAGCTATAGATAGGGGAACATGCTGAAGAAAGGCATTTCTAATTTGGGACAGAAGTGAAGGGAAAATAGGCAAATTTTCCCACAGTTTTAATATAATGAACACCTTGAAAAATGGTGCTAACTAAGCAAATACTTGCCCATCATGTTTGTTGTTAAAAGAATGACAGCTTACCAGTACATATCCATGCAGGTGTATAATTTCTACTTTTGGCTCAACTCTCTGCCATCTGCATAGAAAGTTTCTTAAACTGGCCATGAAGTATGGGTTCTCTTAGGAAAAGCCAGGTGGGAAGATGCTGTGCATGGATTGGCTCTGCCCAGACTATGCCTCTAATTTCTTAAACAATGATGTGCAAACAAGTTCACGAAGATTTGTTGTCCTCTCTGTAGTTATTAAAAAACATCTGATAATATATTAAGATGGGACTATTGACATTGCTATGTTTAAAGTAACCAAATAGAGTCAAAATAAAAAACCACTTACTTAGTGGGTAAATGTGGTCTAAAGGCCAATGACTTAGAATATTACTGTCCAATAGAAATATAAAGAGAGCGGCAAAAGTGAGCCACATATATAATTTTAAATTTTTTAGCAGGTAAATTTAACAAAGTAAAAGGAAATGGGTAAAATTAATAATACATTTATTTAAGTTGATGTATCTGAAATATTAACATCTTAATATATAATCAACATAAAATATATTAGTGAGATATTTTACATTATTTTATTTTCCTGACTACCTGTAAAATTTGGTATGTATTTTATAGCACTTCTCAATTCAGACTAGGCACATTTCAAGTCTTCAAGAACCACAGTAGGCCACCATATTGGTTTTGGCACAAGGTTAGAGTGGCAGGCCTCACATTTTTACCCTCTATGTTTGGGTCGTAATATTCAGGTTGCCTATTACCACACACCTCCTGTCTGCTCCACAGATAAATGTTTTGACTTTTCTGTGAAAACAATCCTTAGCAACACAAAAACTAAGAATGGAAGAAAATATAAAAGGGAACTAACTTCTATTAAACATATTCTGGAATCCAGGTAAAAGGTTAGTCATTTTACATTTATTATCTCATTAGTTACCTTATCAGCTGTTTGTAGTGAGAGAGGTATATGCTAATATATATCCATAAACAGAAAAATAAGCAAATAAACAATTATTGAACAACTAATCCAATGATCAAGGAAATTGAAATTCGGAGAGATTAATTATCCAAGATTACATACCTAGTAAGTGGCAGAACAATTAGTCACGCCTAGATTAGTCTGACTTTGAAACTGATGCACTTTCCACTATACTTTGCTGTCTTCTAAAGCACATCCCTGATTTGGCTCAAACTTTCAGTAAACAATGAATCATCATATGATTTTACAGTGATGAATATGCTTTTGGCAAGATCTTGTAATAGAAAAGATATCAGGAAAAGAATTATTGTAAAGACAAGTTATTGGACCTGGCTCCTGGTGCATCCTGAAATTTAGTGAGGGGATCACAGTTCCATTGGATTGCTCAAAGAGGCAAATGGGAATTTTGTGAAGGAAAATAAGAAGAATGAATGGAGTCTGAACAGAGAGTAAGGAAAGCTCAACCTTAATCAAGGTACATTTAATTCACTAATGTACCTTAAATTCACTTAGAAGATTTGCTATTCCAAACATCTGAGAAGTGAAAGGAGGAAATTATCATACAGCATTATATAAAAAATATTAAAAAAAAATGGGTTTCCCAAAACAACCTTTGTTATACTCTCTATCGTACCCATACAGTCCTATAATCTCACTAAGAATGCAGCCCTGGGGACAACTTCCCACAGAATCTGGCATAAAAGAGTGGTTCTCACACCTTAGAATGGATAAAAATCACCTGGAAAACTAGTAAAACACAAATTCCTGGCCCCTACCTCCAGAGATTCGGATTCATTGTGTCTAAGGAGGGACCTGATAACTTGTATTTTCAATAAGCTCTAAGGATTCACTGATGATGCTGGTCCATGGACCACACTTTTGAGCTGCACTGGTTTACATAGTGAGGGATAGTTGAGGTAGCAAAATTACAAAGTCAATTTGACATTTACTGCCTACTCATCTGCCTCTGGATTCCCTGAATTTCCTCCTTTTGGCTCATTTCTCCTGAACTCCATAGGTATATTCAGTAAGGAAGATTTAATTTATTCTAAGAAAAAGGCAGACATAACTTAAAAAGTCCTTAATTTCTGTTTGGATACTGACTTCATGGCCATGGACCACCATACGGCAAAGGTAGATTCAGTGCTGGCCAGTCAAAGCAGGAGAAATTGCAAAGAGACTATCAAAGAATTCTAGAATCTCCAAATTTGTGTAAGTCTCTTGATCTGGGATACCTGTATTCTAGACCACTGACAAAACAAAATGTTAAAATGATAAATATAGTGAGATGAGTAGGAAGTAGAAAATTATCGTAGGTTTTGATGAGAGAGAGAGACAGCGAGAGGGCTGTTTCTACCATCAACCACACAATGCCCTTATTTTGGAATTATTCATAAGTAATGGTGTGAGTATTAGTAAGTGTTCACAAGCACCATAAGAAAAAAAATGGAATCCTTTGAATCCATCACGGCTTCCCTAAAATCAAGATACCTTGTTTCTGTGTTTGAATGGGTTTCTGATAAGGAAGTGTGGTAAAAAAGTAAAAGTAAATGTAAGCAGACAGTTGACATTTATTTTTATCTCTTCTTATGAACATGATGAAAAAGCTAACCAGATGCAAGGACAATAACAACTGAATGTCTAATCAATCTAATTGAATATAAGATTCCTGTCCTCTAGAGGTAGGTGATTTTTAGAATGCTATCTATACCTTTGTCGTTGGCTCCATTTTCCCATCTTAGCTGAGATGTGAATAAAAATGTATATGGCTTGCTTCTCAGATTTATGAATAATAAACTAGGAAGAAAGTGTGACTATTTTGTTTAATAATATATTTAGGGCTGAAAATTTAGTGTGACAGACTAATTCTAGTAAAATAAGTTTGAGCAGCAATTACATATGCCGAGAATGAAAGAAATTTGGCATAGTAGTAAATATTATAAAGAATATGGAGTTATAGAAAAAAATAAGCTCTATGATTCAGTGTGAGGACAAAAGAAAGCCAATGCAAGGCTTGGTTATACTAGTGAAAAATAAAATATTTAGAATAAGACAATCATTTATTTTGTTTTACTTCCACTATTTATGTTAGAAATATAATATACTCGTTCCTGTGTTTCAGTGGGTTCCATGCAACTGTGAATCAAAATTTTTTTTAAAACACACAATAAAAATAATAATACAATAATAAAAATAATATAAATAAAAATAATTCAATATAACAACTATTTACATAGCATTTGCCTTGTATTAAGTATTATAAGCAATCTAGAGATGACTTAAAGTGTCCAGAAGGTTGTTTATAGGTTATATGCAAATAATACACTATTTATTTTATAGGGGATTTAAGCAACCATGGATTTTGGTATTTGTGGGGTTTCTGGAACTGATTTCCTGGGGATACTGAGGGACAAGTGTCAAGTTTAGTTTGGGGTGTCACATTTTATAACAGATACAGACAAACTGGAACAAACTCAGAGGGGATAGTTATTAGGAGAGGTATGGAATTGGAAGCTATGCCATATGAGGAAATGTGTGTACTGTAACCTTTCCTTTCCTGCATTTCTACCCCATCTAGCCACCCATGTCTGTAATTAGATCCTCAAGAGACAGAAGACAAGGATTATTTTAGCCTAATATGTGTTTACCATTAATATTTTCTTCAAACCTCTGTTTGCTTCCTAAACTCAGGAAAATATTAAAATATGTCAAGGATACGCTTTACTATAATCCCATAAGGCCAATCTAAAGCCATCCCTAAACAAACAGGTATGGCTCCTTTCCCCATTGTTCTCCCTGTGACTCCTCTCATTCTCTAAAACCAAAGATGTTTTCATAGGAGAAATTTCTCACTCTGATTCTTCTAAAAGTGAAAGTAAAAAAAAAACCAAAAATAGAGCAACAGTAGAAGAAAATCCTACTCCCATCCAAAGGGGCGTGTTCAGTGACTTGAGATATTTGAAGTGCTATCACTTGCAAAATATATTCTGAATAGTTCTGAGGGTAAAACTTGTAGAGATGGGAAGTAGTACTGAAAAGGCTTTGGCTCAATATAATAAACTTGAGGAAAAGTATCCTAGGTTTATTGCATCTGTTCAGTGCCTGAGACAGTACACGAAATGCAGTAATTTAAAAAAAAATTTGTTGATGTGTTGAATGAGTAAATAAATAAATGAAGAGGAAAGAGGCTGTTGGTGTCAGCTACAGGAGATATTTAAGCAAATGATCAGATGTGGTAGAGTAATTCAGACATTACATGAGTCTAAAATCCTTTCAATCTGAAAATCTGGGATTCTTCTTTAAGTTACTGTCCCTTCTTCTAACAATATCATATCACTACCTTTTTTTTTAATTTTTGGTTATTCTTGACTATAACTTGGACATAGTCTGTAGTCAATCATAAGTATTCACAGAAACTCTAATTTGTAAATGCCTACCTGTGTTCTGTATTCTGATGATATGAGAGATATAAAGCAAGATTTATGCAGCTTATGACATATTTTATCAGTATTTTAAGCCCAGATGCTCTCAGGTGACTACATAGAACAAATAGTGGGGCACATATTTTGCTACTTAATTCTTCCTGGGGAAAAAACTGTCCTGCCCTCTACTACTTTCCTTCCTTTAAGAAAACCTAATATAAAGAGCAAGCATTTTCTAGTCAAAAAGACCTAGACATGAATTTCAGCTCTGCCATATTTCAGCTACATAATCTAAGGCAAGCCACTTTACTTTTCTAAAGCTTAGGTTCCTTATCTGTGAAATCAAATAACAGTATTTACCTTACATGATTTTTATGGATGTTAAATGAGATATTGTACTTTAAGTGTCTGTTACAATTCCTGGTGTGTAGTAAACTCTAGAAATGGGGAACACAATGCTGATGACACTGATAAAGATCATTAAGTACCTGTTTGCTCCTTCTCCTCTGAAGAATATCAAATTCCAAGTAGTATTGTAAATGTGAAAAGAACAACCTCAAGATACTATTTTTAGTATTTCTCATGAGGTTTTATTACATAGTTTAAACAAGCATAAAAATAGGTAATTTGCCCATAAACTGCCAAGATATTCAGACTATTGTTTGTGTTGGAAAGTCAGTATTCATTTCAACTATATTGAAATCATATGCTGAGCAAGTCTATAGTGAAAAGACAACACGAAGTCAGGCTAAGGAAAACATAGCTTCGTCTAGTTGTAAATAAATGTGGACCTCTCTTGAAGGACAGGAGTTGGATTTCTTCATCACCATGAGGAAGAAGAGGTAGAAGCCATAAGAGAAGTTTATGTAAAATATTTATGCAAGTCTTCTTTGATACGTTGATAAATTAGGTTCTTTTAAATGAAGCCTACTTTTGCCTTTACTATTTTTGTATAAACATATTGAGCAATAAAATTAGACTTGGAAAATCTTTTCTATTCATCACTAACTTGGTTGCCTTATTTGGAGAACTATGCCAGCTTTAAGCAGGGGAAATGAAGAGATCTTTATATAGCAATGCTTATTTTTCTATCTGAAAAAATATAAGGATAATCACACAATAGATCTGAGTGCGAAGATCAGGATTGCCCATGAAGATGGCCAGGGTGAACGGGGCTGGCTGGGCTGTATTCCCACTGGGTTCCTAAACCTGGACACTCTGGGTACAAGCAGCTTGAGCATTTATGTCTGTCACTGTTCAATGGTGCTGAATTTACACGGAATAACAAAGCAAAACAAATTAGCTCTTTCGATTCTCAACTAAATGCTGTCCAGATTAGTCGTATGGTTGGCACCAAAGGGGGGGGGGAGAGAGAGAGAGAGAGAGAGAGAGAGAGAGAGAGAGAGAAACTATTTGAAGTGAATTACCTTCTGACATTCAATGTTGAAAATACAGTCAAGAACTCAATAAGGCTCCAATAGGAGCTATAAACTGTGGTTATTGAAAAGTGCAAATCTAGTATATCTTTCAAGTATTAAAAACAGACATTCTCTTTGGCAGCTGTCAGAAGAAATGTGTCTTAGCAAATTTCCTGACTGAACTATTCAGCATTTACTTAAAGATTTTGAAGCTATGGCCCAAATTGTAATTAGCATACTTGTTACTAGCACTGAATTCCTTCTTTCCAGGAAACAGATGTAAGTGCAAAGCTGAAAGTGATAGAAATTTCATTCTTCATCAGTCTAGAAAATCATTCAATGATACTTTTCCATTTCTACACTTGTCATTCACAGTAAAAATTTTACCAATATTTTCTATTCAAGCACAAAAACAAGCAATGGCTAAAGCTCTGAACATGCATGCCTCCATACTGTTAAGATGGCAGGCAGCCACTGCTATGCAATTTAATTTATATCTTGAATATTCAAATATCACGAAGCTTTTGGCTGCAATGAACCCAACTGAAAATTTGAATTGGAGATGTTAAATTAACATTCAGAAAAACTCAAAAGTGACAGACAGCCAGTGTAGAGAATGACAAGATTTGACACTAGTCTAAATCTAAGCAAAATATAATATTTTGTTCCAGGTTATTTTAAAAGGTATAAACCTCCCAACTCAGGAGTTGTTCTGGGTCTATCCCAAGATAGACCAAGCAACTGAAGAAAAATCCGTTACTTGTCCAGTCACAAGAGGCTGCCTTTCTGTAATTGGCTGATGAGGAGCTGAGTTCTTAGTCTGGCTGGCACTGTCAGATATATTATTTCCTCAATCAATCAACCATTTCAGCCAAATAGCTTAGTTGTCTAATTTTTTTTTTGGACTTGATCAGCAGTTGGAATAAATATACTAAATCAGCTGGTTGTACCATTGGTTCTGATTCACTTCCTAGGCTTACTAGGGGCCCTCAGTTGAGTTAAAAACCACATGCAATTCATAGTAGACCAAGTAAATGTATGTAGATATCTATACACATATGTATAAGGACCTATCTCTGCCTCTAACTGTTGCTTCATGTTTGAGTTGGGGAAAGAAATTCTTCAGCTTTTTAAACTTTCTTTCTTTATTACTGGCAGAAGGTATTTGCAATATTCTAATTGATGCATCATCATCACTATTCAACTTAAACAATGGAAAGTCATAGAACAAAATATGAGGATAAAAAATCTGTATTGTTATTCCTTCCCATAATATATAGAAATCAGACGAAAAGCTTTTTATCTGCCTAACTGAATGGCACACTTTTGCTCTTGAACCCATGGTATGTGTTGTTAAACAGAGGAATGCCTGATAACTTTCAATGAAAAGTCTGTCAGCTTTTACTGTTGATGAAATTACAGCTTGACCAAATTCTTCAGTGAACTCGATGTAGGAACTCTCTGCCTCTGTCTCTCTATTTCTCTCTCCCCCATCTCTCCTCACTTTTACTTTTAACAAAATTCAAACATAAAAATGCCATTTTCCAGATTATACCCTGAGGTATTCATTCACAGTTTATTTCTAAATCTATGGCAGATATCCATAAAAGTTGACCAAAGAGATGGAGGATCTTTGTTGTTATGATCGACTTAAAAGTTCAAGGTCATAAAGTTTGAGATTAGGGTGATGACGGAGTAAGTAACATGTTATTTGATGCATGAAGCTCATAAATGTCTGTGAAGGCTCTGTTGAGGGGCTATAGGGAAAAACAGATATGGCAATAAAGGAAAGTAATGAAAACAAAAGTCTAAAGTTAAATGGAAAGGGGACCGGTTTACCTTTCCACATGCACAAGTGCTGGATGTGGAAATTAGTACTGAATGTGGAAACGAGCCCATCTGATAGACATACTATCTGAGCTCATTTGTGTTACAAATGACTAAACACAGTGGATAAGGAAGAATATGGCATGGCCACCAATTTGGTGTTGGTGAATCCCAGAATCTAAAGAGGGAAAGAATAATTTCTTAGTTTATCAGTCAAAGCTTTAGTCTAGGTTCTTATAAAGAAGAGAACATATAATTTAAGATTCAAAGTAGGGCCCAGGAATATTGAAATTTTATTTTCTAATTAATACTACATATATCAATACTTAATATATATTAATTGTTGAAGGATTGCTCACACTAATGGATGAGTCTCACGAATGGAAACCAAACTCAGTAAACATGTACTGAACATCTAGTATGTACCAGGCACTGGACTAGGAGACAGAGGTTGAAAAACATATGAGATGTCCTCTTTATACCTAAAGATGTCACAGTGGTTAAAAGCCACACCACAATTTTTTGGTAGTTAACACATAGAATTTTTTCCTAAAATTAAAAAAATATTTTAAAAAGTGAAAATTATCATGTAATAAAATTAGGAAAATTACAATCAAAGAGAGAAGTCTTCATTTTATTCTCGGCACTAGCATAGACACACACGTGTGTGCACACACACACACAGACCACATGGCCCACGTTCTTTCCATTAGTCTTCTCCTATTTTGAAGTTTTAAGAAGGATTCAATTTGTTAGGTTGTGATGTTGATGAAATATATAATTAAAATCCAGTTTTAGGTAGGGACTATCAAGATATTGGTAATTTCCACAACAAGCTTTGAATATTATTAAAATAATAATGTCATTCTGGACATGTGCCAATTTTTATATGAAAGTTGCGACCAGCTACCATTAATAGAAGAATTAGATTCCAACCTCTTTTTCCCTTTGGTGAAGTGACGCCTTATGATATGACACAACATATTCACTACAGGAGATTGCATATCATTAATCTTTTCCTGGCATCAGTGTACATACCATTACACTGATCTTTCCTTTTTGGTTTCTGTATATCTTTAGGGTACATTTTTAGCTAAAGCAGTTTTACAGGTCATGTAGCATTTTTAGTGGCAAGTTTTTTTTCAGAGTCATGTGTCATACAATGGAATGTCCTATGACACACTTTCTGTATGTACAAACTAAAGAAGTAAATCTGTAATTTTGTGGTTTCCTTTAACTGCCATATTCTTGTTCGTTTCCATGCCTTCCTGTACACTGGTGATGCCAATGCAAGCAGGAATTATTCCAGTGTATGGATAACATTCAGATTTTTAAAAGAAGACTTTAGTTGGAAGAGGCTTTAGAGATACCTTTACATATGAGGAAATCAAGGACCCCAAAGCCTAAATGACTGCCTTGGTTACTAAGCCAGCTACTGGCAGAGCTGAAGCTCTTTCTCTTACTTCCATTAAAGGGCTTTGTTTTCTAGTCCATGCCTCACTACTACTGCTCTGGCAAACTGTACCAGGCCATCTGTTCATTCAATAAAGGGGCACTGCGAATGATCTAAATGCATAATGCTATCATCAGCCCTGGGGCAAGGGACTACAGACAAATTATAGGGCATATTCCTTGTTCTTCGGATGCCACAAGGAAGTGACAACATAGGACAGCATATTATTAATGTTGATATCATCAAAATGAGTGTGAAAACATATTAAAGGAAAGAAGCAATAGGATGCTTTTACCTAGAGATATTTAGGAGATATCATGCGTTTAACTGAATTGATCCATGTGATCATTTTCAAATATAAAACATTAATACCCTTTTCAAATAGCCCTTCAAAGTTGGCAAGTTAAGACTTCAAGAGTTAGATCACCACCTACTTTTACTCCCACCGTCATCCCTCCCAAAATCTCTTTGTTGGTCAATGACTTAATCTCTGTCTGTTTCAATCCCCTTATTTAGTAGATTTTCCTTTTGTTTTGCTTCTATGTCGTATGATGGTACATTCCTCCTGCCACTTCTTGGGCATCTTCTATTAATTAGTTTACCTCAGCACTAAATAATTGATCTTAGTTTAGTTTGTTATAGGCCTCAGTCTTAGAAAAATGGGAAAAACTAAGATACTACCTTGTCTAGTGCACGAGGTGATTAGGGCATATTATAAAATGGTTTTGGTGATATAAGTGATCTTCATTCTCTTTCTTCACACAGACAGAAATGAAATACAATATTCAGCTGCCATTTCTCCTCATGTGGTTGAGAATCTGAGTAACACCATGAGAGACAGAATTATACAGTTCCCTCTGCAAATGTCAAAGTAGTACTTGTAAAGAAGGGTCATAGATAACCTGATATTAAAGCTTGCCCAGACATGCAAATGACAAAGATGATCCCTGGGTAACATTTCTATCTCAGATTAATTTATACGTCATCAACATACCTTCTGCATGTTGTCCTTAATTTTGAACATGACAAAGTCTCCACAGAATTTGGTTAAAAAATTGCTGTGATAATGATAAGCATGGCTGACAGAAACTGCAGGAAGTAATAAAAAACTTGGTCCTTTATTCCTCTACAGCATATACAATAATGATCTTGACTGCCTTTTCCTCTGAATTGCTGTTGTAATTATTGAACACAAGAACATTTTGTCATAGTTGTGATCAGTATAAACGTATCATTGTCGCCCTTGCAACTGTAGTGCTACTGCGAAAAATTTTGTCTCCGTTACCTTGTGAGCCAGGAGAAATAGCTGAAAAGTATGAAAAGATGGCCCTATCTCACTCTCTCTCCCAGATGCATCTAAGTGAGAGAATTGAATTTTATCCAGAATCTTGGTGCAAGGAACTCTAGAAAAAGACGCTGCATTGCAAGAAAGTACATCACAGGATGACAAGTTGGAGTTTGAACACACCAATTCTACAGTCCCTACCATAATAAAAATAGAAGAAAGAAAGCAAGCTAACTGAAGATTCTCAGAAGAAAATGATGTTGAGGCTACATAGTTCCAGCCTTTTGAATGAATATAGAAAAGCATGTTCCAGACAGAACATGATTCCAGAAAAGATTCCAAAGTGAAAAGATATAATGCTCAGGAGACTGACAGTAATTTGGTATGCTGAGAGGGCAGAAACACCAGGAAAGGACTAAAGATGAGGTGAATGAGACAAGCAGAGCCAGATGGCTAAAGCCTGCTGATCATCGGCTCATTAAGAAGTGTTAACTCTTATTCTGTAATTTATGAAAGTTCATCATGAAGCCTGTTATTCTCTGTCTCGTCTCCTCCTAATTCTAACCAGAGTAGAGATTTCTTCCCTCTCACTCTTGATTTCTTGCTTTAGAATAGCACTAGCCAAATGCTCATGACACTAGGCCTAGCGGCAGAGAACCCAGACACATAAAACTATTACACTGTTCAAGACTTCAAGAAAAATGCAAAAATACATATTCCTATCGAACTGAAGCAAATGTCCTTATATCATCAGACACCAAATGATGCTGAATTTTAAGAGCTTACAAACAAAAATAATATACTACGTTTTGCAAATGTTATGTAGAAGATTTATAAGGATGGGATGCTTTTCATCCTCTGAGGCAATAATAAAAATACATTTCAAACTGATTGAAATATTATTGACAAGGTGACCAATAATAATAAAGAGAATAACATCTTATCAATGTAATGACTCCCAGGTGCATTTTTAAAGAAGAGTTAAATTTGAAAAAGCCCTTTAAGCATCACCTAGTTACCTTCCTTCCTCTCAAGCAGAAATATGGTAATCTATCACAAAGAATGGTATTTGCTGCAACTGAAGAAAACTATGTCAATGATTATTTTTAGTTCTCCACCTTCAATGCCAGGCAGATCTTGCCTATATCTACCTGAAATTCATGCTATATAACTCAAACACATTTCCTATGTGTGTAAATAACTAACACTTGGTTATTAGTGAATGTATAATAGCATTTCATGACCCAAAAATGTTATTATCATCTTAGCTTTTTATTTCCCAGAAAATATTTTAATTCCATACCTTTCCTCAAACCTCACATTGTTACCCTTCTCTAACATTTCTTCACAGTTAATTTTAAGATTTCATCTTGCATAGATTGATATTAATACAAATAGCTTTCTGCTCCTCTTTCATCAAAATATATGGAGAACTATGTACATGTTAATAAAGCCTCTTTTAAGAAGATAATTATAAGTAATGTGCTTGCTTCCAAGAATGCTGGCAAATTTAATGAGGCTGCACTTTTTCTAATATTTTATATCAATTAATAGAAGACACATACAAAAAAGCAAATATACCAAGAGACTAAGTAATCTAACCGTTAGCCTCACTTTGACTATAGCCTTATCCAAAAAAATGAATTTAGGTCTCTTTCCTTCTAGCTATGTCTTTTTCCCTAAACTGTGCTATAGGCCAGGGAAAAACTGCTGATTTTTATCATTCTGTATTCAATTCTGCAATTAAATATGAACTTTTAAACCTAAAAATTCCAATGACGCATTGGTAAATAGCAGGAACAACACATATCCGAGAGTGTTCACGTTTCTGGCATGTGAAGGCTCACAGAAGAGGGCTTATTTTATGTTGGTCTTTTGTATTTTTACATTTGACTGATTGAGTCAATGGAAACTGGCCCTAATTGTTGCTTTATAGGCGGATGATGTTTTCCATCACTGGCACATACTGAACTAAATCTTTGGGGAGTAAAACAGGGCTGGACTGCTGTTTTCTGTTACTCTGCAAATCAGAAAAAGATTGGTAGTTTTGATTAATCTTTTATTTCATTTGGTTGCCTACACAACACCTTGCCAAATTACTTTATAATAAATAATAAAAGTTACTGAGAACTATGTGTTTATTCTCACCACCAATCCAATAAAAGGTTTTCTATAAATGAGTTATTTCTAATAAAGCACAAAGCTTGAAAAAAATTATTGAAAGCAAATTTGCTTCATGGTTATATGTTAGTAGAATGCCCAAAACTTGAGAATAAGTTCAACTAATGGTGATGTGGTTTTAAAGGTTCTGGAGAATTTAAAGCAGCAAAGAATTTCTAAATGTATCTCTTCATCTTGTAAAATGCCATTAAATGAATAAAACTTACTATTAGGGTAAACACAATGCTATTCAGATTCTCCACAACAGTGGACTTCAGAAATCTAATTTGTTGGGTATATTAGAATAACATTTTTTTTAAATGCGCTAAAATAAAACAAGCATAGACTCTAAATGAAAAAAGACTGCATTTAATAGCAAACAGAGTGCAGTGCTGCCATACACACTTTCTCAATGGGAAAATGAATTAATGAGTTCATTCTTATGCATGAACACAAAGAACATCAAACTATGATTACTATTAAGCAACATCTAGCTCTTTGCAAAACACAGAATTCCTGATATTCATTTTTGCTATTAATGCTTCCTCAGCACCACCAATCACTACTCCTATTTTTACAGATGAAGAAGTCAAGGTAGAAAATGATTAAGTTATTTACCCAAGATGGCAAATTAGTTCGTGCCCATGTCAAGCCTCAGCTCATCAGCAGAGGGATTTTTATATCGGAGGGCCACGACTCTGCACATCTCTATGTTCCTAGCTGGATTGATAGAGTAGACTCACCGAAACATGATGAACAAAGAATTATTAGCAAATGTGACATCTGGAAGTTGTTTCAATAGTGCAGGATGTTAAAGCAAGTGTGTGGGTAATTAATTGATTTAGCACATTTGAGGGAAGTTTCTTCTCAATTACAATATATACTGGGAAATAATGGTGCACTAAAGAAATGACATTTTTTTCTATGGCTACAGTTACCATTATGCCATTTCTTTCTCCCTCAGTGGATAACATAGGCACTTAAGTTGAGGGTTTGAACTATAAAACGTGTCTTAAAATGTTGGTCAATAGGATATTGGATAACTTTCTGGAAATTTTCAAAAGATCTGTTCCTAATACATTAAATTATATGGCTTCAGATGTATTTAGTTATTTTGCTTAACTGTTACAGTGACTTCCCTCACCTAATAATTCAAACACCTCTTAAACTACTGAATAACCATTAGGATATGCACTGATTCTATAAGCTGCAGGTTACAAGAGTATTTTACACAGTCAAGAATTTTTAGAACTCAAAGGCTTCCTGTATTGTATATTAAATGGCTACTTTTTTGAGAGGCAAAATGGTACATGAGGTTGAGCCCAGTGACATTAATGGTTTCAAATGAAACCAAACCAAACAAAAACAAAAAATAATAGTCACATCTAGATTCTGCGACAAAAAAGAGTTAAATAACCATGTTATGGAGTCTGGTGTGTTTAATTGCTGAAAATAATTGGAAGATAACTGGGTGCAGTATAATGTTTCTAAAACACATAGTTCTGGATGGAATTAGAATAACTTCCTAACCAAATCATATTATAGAAGTCTTATTCATTAACAGCATCAAGCCTTCACTCCCGAGAAAGTACTTTATTTTGTGTTAAGTCTAATAATTAAAGGGAAACAAGGAAAAAGAATTGGACAAAATATCAGGAGCTGAATTAGTTGATTAAATGAACATTTCTGAGTATCTACTATGTGCCAACTACAAAAGCTCCCAGACATATAAACAAGTAATTATAAGAAAAGGCAAGAAAAGGCAAAAGCAAAGTGCTGTGAGAGCACTCCAGACAGGGACTAAGCCCTGCACAGAGTGGGAGGGGAAAGTGTCACAGACAAGATCCTATTTCTGCTGGGAGGGTAACATGGACACAGGCTCAGAGAGAGACAAAGGAAGTGTCACCTGGAAAGGCCATCCCAGTCCCTCATACTATTTTATCATTTTTATCCTGATGAATTTGGTACATTTCAGAGTCTAGACTCAACACTACAAATTTAATAATTCAGTCTCTTTAATGTTTCCGACTTGAAAGAATGGAGAACATAAATGCAAACCAGCAAACCTCACTCACAAAACATAAAGTAAAGAACCAGAATGCCAATGTATTTATCCACTGTGATAAATCTAATTCAATTGGAAAATATGTTTGTGCTGTCCTGAACAGAGAAGTCTGTCCCCATCTCGAAGATTAGAATTATCAGAAATTTCTTAGCAAAATTTGGATCAGAATAAGGACATCTCTTTTAAAATCAGAATGCATATAAAACTTTCATTTAAATAACATGAAGAGTATGTCTCTGTGTCAATGATGTCTTGGCTCACAGAACCCTTTTTTACACAAAGTATGCCAGGTGGTTATGGCCAAGTTTATCTGCTCTTGCTTCCCTTCTTCCAAATAGTTCTCTACCCCAGTCTCACCAGCTCCTTCTGAATGGCTCATTTAGATATATTTTCTGATTCCATAGAGTTAATAGTGAAGTAGATTTCCGATTTTATATTGATTTTGTATGTCTTTTATAATCCATTTTATATTGACTTTAATACTTAATCCTTAATTGGAAACCAATTTTCAAATTTTTAGAGAATATTTAATTGCCTTGAAGTGTTGGAGAGTTCAGTATACCTGGAGCATAGTATACCTAGAGAAGAATGATGTTCATTGAGGGTGTAGAGATAGATAGGGCCACTTATGTCTTATTACTAAGACAGGTGATAATCTGTAAGTTTTTTGGGAGAGGGGATAGGAAATGGAAGTTTTTAAGTAAAGTGATTGACATAGTCACAGGAAGAGTGAAGAAAACAGGTAGGAGCTAGCTGAGGGCATTCATGTGCCCGGGGACATTGATTATCGGACTCTGGTCAAAATATACATTTCCTGTAGGCCAAGGAAAAAAGGCCATAATCATAAAACTGTCAACCATAGGGAGATGAGGCAGAAAGAACAGATAGGAATCACGTCATGAGGGCCTTGTATAATGGGCTAAAAATCTTGAGGTATTATTAAAAAAATTTACGCATAGGAGTGACTTTAGCAGATTTGCATTTTAAAAGATATCCCTAGTGGGAATTTTTTTTTTTAAAGTATATTAGCAGGCACAAGAAAGAAAGCAAGGATGCAATTTAAACAACTTCTGTAGTAACACAAATAATAAATTTTGATGGCCTGAACTTGAGGCAGTGATCATAGAAGAGAGGAGACAAATTCAAAAGATCCAAAGAAGTATGGAAAGTAAGACCTGAGGTCCCAAAGGTTGATTGGGGCAGGGTGGAGAAGGTAGTTTGGGCAATGGTGTACACAGTGATGCTTTTTATTGCCATAGAATGTACAGAGAGCAGTAAGATTTGAGAAGATACTAGTTCATTTTGGACATGTGCTTGAGATACCACTTAGGCATTCATTTAGAGAGATTCAGTATAGGGCTAGAGTTTTGAGTTTGGACCTCAGAAGAGAGATACATGTTGTTGATAGAGATTAAGCAGCAGCGTTTAGATAGTGGTGAAAACCATGGAACTTGATGAGACAGAATGTCTATTGAGAGAGAGTGTGCGGATGGAGAAGGTAAAAGCAGCAAGTGTTCCTGGGATACACAGCCCGTCCATAATAAAGGAGTGGGTGGAAGAATAGAAATCTGTAAAAAATAATGGGTAAGAAAGGCCAAAGAGGACAAAGCAAAAGCAGAAATGCTTACAGCCATGGGAGTTCCAAGGAGGGAATGTTCTGTGGTATCAAATGCTACAAGGAGGTAAAAATATCACATGAAATAAAATCTTACCATTGGATTTTGCAAGAGAAAAATTATTTTTGATCCTGGCAAAGGAGTTTCAGGGAATTTCAGAGGGCAGTGGAAAGAGGGATGAGTGGGAGATGAAGAATTGGGGTGACAAGAGGAAGCTATTCTTGTTTAGACGGTAGTCAGTGAAGGAAATGATAAGGACATGGCACTAACAGGAAGGGAAGCTTTCCCAGAACCTTCTTCCCTGAGCAGGGCCATATTTTAGCACTTATCCCATTGCCCTGCAAATTGCTGACTGAGGTGCTCACCGATAAGAGAAAGCTCCCTACAGGCCAGGGCTGCATTTTATCTGGTCGTAACTCTCAAGTTCATCCAACACTTTGTAAGTGCTCACTATATAAGTGATGAAAGAGGAGGATACAGAACTGAGGAAACAATCTTCGGGAGATGACAGGAAATAGTTAATAGAGAGAAAGAGATTAAGAAAGAGAAAATTACAAAGAAGTAACTGGCAAAGCAGGCATTATGACTAGCATGGAGGATAAGATCCCAAGCATGGTTGAAAGTTTTTATTTTTTTTAAAAAGAAAAGCAATTTTTTCTCTCTGAAGCAGAAGGAAGTGAGGTGAGGATGGATTCATAGGTAAATCCAGCGTGTAGATGTGCAGCCAGGAAGCTGCGGAAATTCATTCTGATACCCTTGCTTTCTTTAGTGATGTAAGAGGCATTTATGGGGTGGCTAATAAATGCCAGGCACAGGCAAATTCCAGTATTGATTCATTTGTGAATTTGTATTTATAAGAGAAATCTGTATTTAGTTTAATTTTTTTGTATAATATTTGTCAGATTTTGATGTCAGAATTATTCTGGATTTATAAAATAGATTTGATTGCTTTCCATGCTTTTTTTTCCTGTGATCTGGAACAAATTATATAGACCTGAATTTACTAGTTCCTTTAAAGTTTCAAATAATTCACTAGTAAAACAACCCCTTGAGAATTTGGAGTAATTTTTTCAAAAGCTTTGCATCATGCCTGTTGTTATTATTCAATTGAGATTTTTTAAAATTTTTATAAATTTTTATTGTTAGTTCATATATTTCATGAACATCTTCCGTTTCACAGTTTTACATACTTATTAGCATTACATACAGTTTTAAATTATGGTATCTTATATATTTTATTCTATTCACTGTTTATATCTTTTCTCTTTCTAATTGTATTTGTCTTCTTTTTCTTAATCAGATGTTTTTAGAAATTGTTTTACTTTAATTTATTGCCAATAATACATGGGCTCATTAATTGTATTTTTTCCTGATTTTAATACATTAAATTTTTCTTTTAAAATATTATTTTATTTTTCTTTTATTCTTAGTCATTTTATTTTATTGTTTTGAAAATGTGTATATTTGAAGTTGTGATGTTTCCTCTGAATATAGGCTTTTTCATTGACTCCTCTAGCCCTGCTTTCTATTATTTTGTTTTTGCCAGATAACTCTTTGATCATCCTTTCATTCTTAATTTTATTCTGTGTCATTGCAGCTATTGTAAGTAGCATAAAGTTGAATTGTTCTACCCTAATCTGAAAAGCTTTACATATGAAGGTTTAACTAGTTTATTTCAAGAGTCACAGATGATATTTGGCCTTTTCCTTTGTTATTACTTTTTATACCTTATTCACATTTCTTTTATTTCTTCTTATTGCTATGTGAATTATGTTTTATTTGTTTTTATTTTCTCAATGTATTTGAAAGTTTATTATAATATTTAAAAGTTTGTGATGTTTAATTCTAATTGTTTTTAATTCTGTTTTAAATTCTAATTGTTTTACTGCGCTTTCTTTTCTTATAAAATTAAAATGCAAAATAATTAGAAAATAAAGAAAGGTGAGAAGGAAATGCTGGCATTAATAGAAGTTTATTCAGGAATGTGGGAAATGAAAATAGGCAATTTTTTCAATTAACCTATTTTAACAAATATATATTAACTTCATAATTTTGTTAAAAATAAAAAAGTGTGATGTAAGGAAGAGAACAATATAATACTTTGTTTCTCATATAAAATAAGAAATTTAGTAACTTTACTATGCCCACTACTACCACCTAGTAACCTTGAAAATAACATCTAGGATGATATACCTGGGTTCTTTGTGTTATTGAATTATATTTTGATGTTATGTATAATTTTTTAAAAATAATTTTTCTTTGAATTCAATAATACTATATAAAGCAATTAGACTTAATGCATTTCATTGGAATATAATGCTAATTATAGCCCTTGTAAATTTGATTTTCCCATACTTAAATTTGAATTAGTAATTAATCTCTGTCAACAAGTGATTTTAAGTAAGTTTTTTAGGGGGATATGAGTGGTTTATTTCCTGTTCCCTTGTATAGTTGATCAAATTTTTCTGTTGCCTTCACGTAGAATTCTTGAATTATAATTTTTTTCTCCCACAATATTATTTATTGTTCCAATTTCTTCCATTTGCAGGAGACGAGACTAGTTGTAATTTTGTTACTTTGGGCATGTATTGAAATAATTTTTGAGATATTTAAGCAACATATTTGTTTTCTAGATTTCTCACAGCTCTCATAACCACTGAATCAAAGACAGTCATCACTGCTCATGGGTAGAGGAACTAGAGGTCAAAAATGTGATTATTCAGCTTTGAGTTTCGAATTAAAACTTGAGTCTATAGTGAGACATTAATTTTGAAATGTAGGCTTTGTTGAGTTTCATAAATTCCAAATTTTCCCTTTAGATATCAGAGTAGATTTTGCAGGTCTAATCACTCTTTCACTATAAACCAAAATAGTAAAACTCACCCCTCAGAGTGGAGTTTAATTTGACATAAAGTAGATTCCACAAAATCAGGAAAAGGAAGCTTTTAGAAGGAGCAATTTGTTATTAGACTTATTTTTGTTGGTTTTCTTCTTCATTCTTTTTTCCTGACCTAGGGTTAGGTCTCACAGAGGCAAGGAAAGATACCCAATAGAAATATAAAGTTTTAAAAGAAATTCGTAAATAGAAAGCCTAGTGTCTCCCTTTTTAAAGAGTAGGCCAGAAAACTGAAAAACTTAGAAAAATTCTGTGTTTGGCATTGCCTAAAAGAATGATGTCAACCAAGAAATACAGTAAAAGTAGCTGAGACAGGCATCTTGACAGACAGCCCTAGTTAGGTCCCAGATTGCTACTGCCTTTGTTTGGCATCTAGTGGACACCTGGTTTGGGAAAACAACCAGGTGAAGAGAACTGTGAATCTGAAAAGGCCTGAGTTGCGGATGAGTTCAGAATACAGGGACCTCTCGGAAGTCAGCTATACCAAGGCCAGCGACTTCAGCTGGGTGTGTCTGCACAATATCTCCAGAAAACCAATGAGGATGGCAGCTACTCTGGAAACACAGGTACAAGATGCCCAATAGCCAGATGAAATACAGGATTTGCTTTCCCCTGGAGCAAATACGGCCACTCCTTGGCCTCTGATTTAAATTTATCCTAAAGGAACATTTGAACATCAGACAAAACTAAAATTAGATAGTTTTAACACTTTTCTATTTTGTAGTCATTAGTGATAGCTATATAATTTTTGTGTGTGTAAATTTACACATTTATTTAGAGCGTATAAATTTCCTGCATTAGGAACTCAGTTTTTAAAAATCTGCTTGAGCATGCTTATTAATTTATTCCTTGAAATTATCAAGCATTGCTAGGGCACATCTAGGTGTGATTTTTTGTTTTTTGGTTTTTTTTTGAGACGGTCTCACTCTGTCACCCAGGCTAGAGTGCAGTGACATCATCATAGCTCACTGCAACCTCAAACCCCTGGGTTCAAGTGATCCTCCTGCTTCAGCCTCCCAGGTAGCTGGGACTTCCAATGTGAGCCACCATGCCCAGCTAATTTTTTCTATTTTTAGGAGAAACGGGTCTTGCTCTTGCTCAGGTTAGTCTTGAACTCCTGGCCTCAAGCGATTCTCCCACTTTGGCCTCCCAGAGTTCTAGGATTACAGGCATGAGCCACCACACCTGGCTAGCTGTGAATTTTTTTAAAAAATGAATTTTAATCCACGTATTCATATATTTTTTCAAATGCGGAAAATTTACTTCTACTATGTTTTTCAGTATCGTTTCCCTCAGGGATAAGATTGGAGCTCTGCCATCCACATCTACTATATATTCTCTCATCCATTTGGCATATTTTAAGGTTTTTCACAGATATTTTCTTAGGGTAGTGAATGCAGGAGAATCAGGAGAATGTCGATAGTCACTTTTGCAACCCATGATTCAGCTAATTGTATTTTAAATGTCTTCCATATGAACTTAACTTTCTCCTCCATGTTCTTTCATGGAGAACTAATTATGATTTCTCAAGTTCCTTCACATAAAAATTTGAGATCAGCATTCATTCTTTTGCTAAAACATCCATCTACTTGTTCTGATACACCCCATTCTCTGATCAAGAGTTTTCCTCTCCTCCTATGGTGAAATGACTCTTTCACCTGTGTTTTTATTTGTTTGTTTTTGTTTTATTTTGGGCACTCTCACTTTGGAAGAACCAACCCTTGATCTCTATGCTTATCCCTATCCCCTCTCATCAGCAGTCTCTATTTATCTTTAGGATCTTTAAATTCAGACAAGTAGAAGATTTCAAAGAACCACATCTTTCAAAGTACTTGATTTGAACCTAACCATTGAAAAATAATACCTCTACTGAATGTCTTCTGCCTCACTCTACTAGAGTTGTGCAATGAGAGGACTCCTGTAAAATAATGTTTAAATTTATTTTGTGTTTAACCATACTACTACTGGATTCAATATAGAAAAAATCTGGGCAGTGATTCCGAAATGGACAGAAATTCCTATTCAAATAAGAAATGAAGAGTGCTGGATCAGACTGACTTGGCTTTTCCACAAATCTTTGTTGATGTTTTAGGCTGTTGTTCAATACACATTAAACTTTTTGTGATAGTAATGCATAACAGCAACAAAAAAAACTCTTCTGGATTTGGAAGACATTTGGGGTCATATAGAGTTTTGGCATTACAGGGCTAGGGCCCAGATATGCTTCTACCAGACCAGGTTCTGCTACCACGTAATCTCACCGGGAGAGATTCTTGCTACTTCTGCAGAGCCCTGACCTTTTCCTCAGGCAGCAGCAGAATCACCAAGCGGTAGTTCAAAAATAGAGCAAAGTTAAACATAACTGTCACATCCCAGAACTGCAATGTTCCCTTATAAAAGCCACTATGATTGAAGAA
Organism: Avahi laniger; assembly: GCA_963575035.1. Classification (NCBI taxonomy): domain Eukaryota; kingdom Metazoa; phylum Chordata; class Mammalia; order Primates; family Indriidae; genus Avahi; species Avahi laniger. The sequence continues at coordinate 15,204 of CAUYSK010019992.1, read as the reverse complement.
ATATAAGGTGTAATTATCCATAGTGAGGGCCCAGAATGGTCTTATAGCCTGATCTTTTATGTTATTTAACTTCGTTTTAAATCACTGAAGAATGTATGTATGGTAAAAAGTAAAATGACTTAAAATGATTTTTGGTAACTTTTTGTTGTTTTACAGAGCCCAAAGATAGGAGAATATCTTGATAGAATCAAACCAAAAGTGACAGGCATTTGCTTACCTCAAATGTTATACATTTGCATAAGCATTGTAGTAGAAGCTCTACCTTGATAAAAGTTATAGTCAGTATCCACTCAAGCTTCCATCTCTAGCCATATCAATAGAGCCAAATTACAGCAATGAAATTTGCAAGTTCAGCTTTTCCTTTGTAGAAACATAAGTAATTATCTCTCTGTAATTTTAAGTATCATTTCCTAACAATTTTCTGTAATAATATTTCTCCATGATTACCTAGCAAACTGAGTTTGAGATCAGCCTGGGCAATATGGCAAGATCCCATCTCAACAACAACAAAAAAAAAAAAATTAAAAATTTAGCTGGGCGTGATGGCTCTCGTTTGTAGTCCTAGCTATGCAAGAGGATCCTTTGAGCCCACAAGTTAAGGCAGTGGGCAGTGAGAGAGTAAAGGGATTGAGCATGTCCAGGAGAGTGAGAGGGGTTTCCTTTATCACTCTAGCCTAAAGATGTCAAGTGTCACTTTGAGGAGCCCTTATACCTACCACACGATGGCTATAATGTTTGTTACTTGTAATAGTAATAGTATTAGTAGTACTGGTCATAGATTTTTCTGCATGTTGTAAAAATTTCAGATATTTTATATATTTTGATGCCATTTCCTGCCCAAAAGCTTCATTCAGTAAACTTTGGGTCAAAGATCATTTCTACTTCTGCCAGTGATTTCGTATGAAATTCTAATAAATTTAGCAAATCTTCATATGCTAAGACCCAGTGCCCAGTTTGGAATGTTGATGTGGGGATTAGAGATACATTTTTCCGTAAAAGAATTCTCTTGTTCTCCATATAATAAAAAAGCAAACAAACAGAAATTGGGAAGAAATAATCCAGTTCCAGAACAGTGATTCTCCACATTAATGGAAGTTAATAGAAGAGGGATTTTAATGTAGCTCATGTTTGGGAAGAAAACAGTTTTCTTATTGTTTAATAAGATCCAAAAGTTATGCTTTCAGGGTGAAGTGGATCTTCTATGAAGAACTAATGAGTTCTGTTGGCAGGAGATGATACACCTTCATCCCTTTTAAGACAAAGAGGAGTAGACAAACAAATATGCAAAGAAAAACAATACATATAAAACATGCAGCAAACCAAAGCAGAAATGCACCCTGGTGCCTTCCCTGGTCTCTTTCATTCTCAGGGCTCCAGTTTCCCTTTCTCGTGACCTGGCAGAAGAAACAGGTAGGAGATAAAAATGCTGTGGTGCATCTCAGGAGGCCGTGGGATTTATAAGATATCAGAGGAAGAAAGAGATGTGATGACCGCTGGGGAAGGACCAGAGCCCCGACAGGAAGGGAGATGAAAGAATAAATTAACCCAGGCACTGGTTTAGGTGGAGGTCAAGCGGGAGTTCACGTGGGTAGGTGGGAAGAAGGCTCCATGGAGGAATGCCCAACTGGGGAACGTCTCTGTGGAGATCACACTGAAGGTCTGGGTGGTGAGGCTCCAGGCTCAGGGACAATCATAGTCGGGCTGAGTTTGACCAGGGACACAGCATTATTAGTCCTCAGCCTCTCATCTCAATAGTTTGAATTTGTGTTTGGTCATTGGTAACACGGACTAAAGAATGGATTGAGGTTTCCTCAGGGATGTGTTTGTGTCTATCCTCTGTCAGGACCCTTGGGGCACCTTTGTTGTGAAGATGGAGAAGCCATGTGAATGGCAAAGATCAACTAAACCCAAGAACAGAGTGAGCCTAACTACCTGCCCTAGAAGGAAGTCACAGGGCCAAAGGCATGAGTCTGGGGATGTTATATATAAAGCACCTAACCCAATGTCAAGAAAACTATAGGCTCTTAAAAATTGGTAACAATTTTTATGACCCATTAGAAAGGATGCTGGGATGGTGATGGCAAAGTATAACTTGGAATGTTGGTGAAGAGCAATAAGCTAATAATCACAGTTTGAATTTTCATGAACTAGTCCCCTTGCCCATGTACATACACACACACACCACCCAAAACTTAAAACCACAGTTCTGTGATTTAATATCTCACATTTGAATATGTTACAAGGTACTTTTACCTACGTTATCTCACCCTGAGATTAACTTGGGACCTGGTGTAATTATCCTAAATGTACTACTAAAGAAATTGGTTTAAAAAAAATCATGTAACTTTTCTAAAGAATTTTTTATGATTTAATAATTCCAATCAATGAATTCATCAATCGTCCTATCAGTAACATTTATGAAAAAAACAAAAAGGCAGTATATTAATTATATACCTGACACTTGGCTATGTGTGTCTCACAAAATAAAGGATAAAATTTGTTTTATATATATGTGTGTGTGTACATCATTAAAAGAAAAACAACTGATAGATGTGTATTTGGTAATACTGTTTGAGAAAAATTTTTGAACTTCTATGGTTGAAGTGTTCTGAAAAGAACATTGATCACTATGTGCTAAATTACTTGAATGGATTATGAAGACAAAGTTTAGATTTTTGTGCAATGTTTACATTCTAGATTGAGGCCCAGTATTTTCTGAAGTATCCAAAATCAGACACATACCCCTAAATCCTGAGGATGGATTTCCTTCTGAAGACAACCATCTCTTGCACATGAGGGATTTATATTCCTTTTAGTAACATTACTCTGATCCCATATCAAGCAACCCTGGCCTTGTTAAGAAAAGAAAGTTACCTTAAACACTTTACAAATCTTCCCTACATCGACTATTAATAAATAGTCATATATATGTCTCTGCCCTACCTGCTTCCCTAACCCTCTGATTGGGGAGCTAGGCAGTGACATAACAACAGCCAGGCACCTATCGAAGTGCCTTTCGCATAACTTATTTAATCCTCACAGCATTCCTGTGAGAGCAGGTACTATTATTAACCCCACTTTACAGTTGAAAAACTGAAGCACAGTTCAACACATAAGTGCACATATAAGAATAACATCTATTGGATGTTGGGTAGGCGGAGGGGAGGGGGAGGGAGAGGGGATGGGTATATGCATACACAAAGAGTGCAATGCGCACCACCCGAAAGATGGACATATTTGAAACTCGGACTTAGGGGGAGGAGGGGGCAAGGGCAACATACGTAACCTAAATATCTGTACCCCCATAACATGCTGAAATAAAAACAAAAACAAACAAACAAAAAAAAAACCTGTAGCACAGAGAGGTTAAATTATCTTCCCAAGGTTACCTGCTAGATAACAGAGCTGGGGTAGACACTGAACCATTCTGGCTTCACCTGCTTGTAACACCAAAGTGGTAAAGGTAAAAATTTGGGTTTACTCACACAGAAAAGAGGTTATTAAGGCTCAGATTGGAGAGCTAGCATGAGAATAAAGAGTAAGTGGAAAATTCAAGAGTCAGTTCTTAAAAAAAAGTGGCAAAACCTATAGACTTGCAACTTATATGACCTGAGGCCAGTGTTTCTTGTTTAGAAACAGGAAGAATAATGAGACCGCTGGTTGAAATAAAGTGCAAATGTCTTAAGAGAAAGAAAAGAAATGACACCAGCTTAACCCTTAAGTGTATTTTGAGTATATTCTATTTCTCTTTTCATTAGAAGAAATTCAATTTGATAGATGAGTAGAGGAAGAGAGAGGAAAGGAGAGTGTTTCAAAGAATAAGGTTAAAGTTATCACAGCTTGACAGCAATCCTAAAAGTCAAAAAGTATGCCAGAAGAGCAGGTATTTGAGACTCACTGTTAGAAACAATTTTATTTTAAACACATGTGCTTGCTTAATGATACCACTAGCTTGGTGGCTGTGCAGCCCGCCTTCAGCAGGAAGTGCTGATTTGCTTAATTCTGTTAAGTCCATAAGAAAGGTAAATCTGCCTCCTCAACTTAAAGGGCCTCTGCTCCAAAGTAAGTTTGACATTGGCCAATAATCACCCTGACATTCCTGTGGCTTTGGCTGCTCTCAAAGCTGTTGAATGGCACCAAGAGGAGAGGCTGAGTGAGAAAGCCTGCTTACAGCAATAGCCCATCCAGTCATGGCTGAGAAGGGTGCTCTCCTCGAAATGGCACAGAGATGCTGTGGAGTGAGTGTTGGGAAAGTTCTTGAAGCCAGTGGTGGCGGAGGGCATGGTGTGCTGATTTTTTTATTTTAACTTCAAAATATTAAAATACAAATGTTTTTGGTTGCTTAGATCGCTTTTATAATTCTTGAGTCATGGCTATAGGTGTGCCCAGCACCGGAAGAGTGTTCATTGTACCCATTAGGTAGTTTTTGTCTCTCCCCTCCTCCCATGCCGCCTGCTTGATTTCCACAGAGATTTACTTCCTTCTGTGCACATGTGTGCTAATCAGTTAGTTCCAATTTAATAATGAGTACATGTGGTATTTGTTTTTCCATTCTTGAGATACTTCACCTCAGATAATCGTCAACAGTTCCATCCAAATTGTTGCAAAAGGCACTAATTCATCCTTTCTATGGCTGAGTAGTACCCTGTGATATATATATTTATATATATATCACATTTTATTAATCCACTCATGAATTAATGGGCACTTGCATTGATTCCACATCTATGCGATTGTGAATTGTGCTGCAATAATCATTCGAGTGCAGGTATCTTCTTTTTTTTTTTTGAGACAGAGTCTCGCTTTGTTGCCCTGGCTAGAGTGAGTGCCGTGGCGTCAGCCTAGCTCACAGCAACCTCAAACTCCTGGACTCAAGGGATCCTTCTGCCTCAGCCTCCCGAGTAGCTGGGACTACAGGCATGCACCACGATGCCCGGCTAATTTTTTCTATATATTTTTACCTGTCCAATTAATTTCTTTCTATTTTTGGTAGAGACGGGATCTCACTCTTGCTCAGGCTGGTTTCTAACTCCTGAGCTCAAACAATCCGCCCGCCTTGGCCTCCCAGAGTGCTAGGATTACAGGCGTGAGCCACCGCGCCCGACCTAGTGCAGGTATCTTCTTGATAGAAAGACTCCTTTCCCTTTGGGTAGATAGCCAGTAGTGGGATTGCTGGATAAAATGGTATGTCTATTTTTAGTTCTTTGAGAAATCTCCATACTGTTTTCCATAGAGGTTATACTAATCTGCAGGCCCACCAACAGTGTATAAGCATTTCTTTCCTTCCGCATCCATGCGAGCATCTAAGCTCAAAGGATGTCAACTTTGTATCAGCAAATGCTTTAAATTGAAAATCAGTGAATTCCAATAATGATTCTTTTTTTTCCCTCTCATGTGATTGCTGGAATCAAAGTAAGCTTTTTAGAATTCATAGTCTCACAGGTGAAATGTCTTGAGATCATTGTGAATTTTTAAAGTACAACACTAAAGTATTTGCTTTTTTGCAGTGATAATATGAAAGACATTTTGGTGGAGCACATCATTATGATAACAACAACGTTCTCACTAAATTAACTATTTCTTCTGTGGAGGAGAAAGGTATTTGCAATTGAATGTGGTATACTCATAATTCATAATTTTATCCAAACAAGCTATAATATTCTATCAATTGAAATAGAAGCTATAGCTGTCATAATTTATTAATATTTTTATATCTATACAATTAGAATAATTAAACTTTTGTGGTAAAACTAATGTTGAATAAATATCAGCATGGCAGTATACATTCTCTCTTGCATCCTCTCACAGGTAAGATTTTTAGGAATGTTTGATCTTTTGAATAATTACTTTATAAATTAAACTTCATGTCCTATAATGACATTCATGTTTTGGTAAATGAGTTTTCTAAATTTTGGTTTAACTTCATGTGAAGTCAGCCAAAAATTTTTGAATAAAGTTTTCAACAAATGTTGTGGTAAGAAAAATAGCAACTTCTGGTTGAAGCTTTTAGCAAATTAAAATTATTGAAGACAATATCTTGCAAACAGGAAGACATTTTTCAAAAACAAGAGGAAGCTGAACAAACTGCAAAATGAGATCTTAGACAGGGGATAACATTTAGTTTCGAAATCACATAATGATTTTGGAACATCTGACTTGTGGTAAGAATTTGTTCATAGTTCTATTTTTAATTGGATAAATTTATATTCTGTATCATAATGGAACAAAATTGAGAAAGCTTACAATTTTCCAGCATCTGAATTTGGTAAAACTTTCAAGGAAATCATAAGTAGAGACAACTTATTTGACAAATGTTATCTTATAAAAATATCTGCTGAAGGAAGCTACTCTAAAGAGAGGCAAAAGAGTCAGGGCCTGTGAAACTATTTGGGATGAAATACATATGCATTTTTCTATCAAATAAATTAAAATTAATAATATATCTCATTTAGTAGAATTTATTTGCAGATAAGCAGCTCTCTCAGCACATTTAGAGAGAATATTTTCTTTCTTCTTTTACAAAAAAGTGTCTGTCTAGTGAGTATATCAGTGATTTCAAATTTTTAAACAAAAATTTTAATTCTAAAATATTGCAGAAAATTTTATAGAAAAAACAAAAATAATAAGACTATATTTTAAAAACACATTAGAGATAGATTTAACTAAGGAGATGATTAAAGTACATGAATATGTACTAATATTCCTTCTGCTTATCTTGGTTTCTAATAGTTTATACAATCAATATAATCTTTCAATCTGTTTTAATATACACATATATTATTTTTATCTTTAAGAAACAACTTTGACTTTGAAAGTAATTTTTGAGTAGATTTGTTTTATAAATGCATGAATGCAAGTATATAAGACTTCAAACAATAATATTTTCCAACAGGAAAAAATTTCCAAAAATTATGTAAATGTCATGATTTTTAATGCTTCCTTTCGCTCTCAAATGTCTTCTCTTTGGAGGATAAACTTTATGATCATCCACATCAGCTTCTGAAGTGTGAGCAAAAGCTATAACTTTTCTTCTCAAGATGCTAATACTTAATGTGGCTCTAACATTCGGATAAATCTTATTTATTTAAGGCAATATTATTGACTATGAATGGAGTAGTTCCTAAAACTCCCAGACAAGGGTTAATCACATTAAACCAAGTTTTAGTCCATGAGAAATTCAGTGGCCTCAACATTGTGAGAGAGGCATATTCATCATAGGAAACGCAACAGTTGGTTGGTGTAAACTCCAGGTGGCTGTTAAATGTGGTTGGGTGAAATTTATGAGGTGGTATTTCTCCACTTCCTGTCCGTTTTTGTTTTTTTTTTAGGACAGATCTCCAGTGCCCTAGCTTCAGCTTTTCTGTGGCTGCAGTGTAGTTTTAAGTGGCAGTGAAATTACGGTGCCACAGGCCAGTGATATAACGGTGAGCATAGCAGTAATGAATCAAAGTCTGAGATTTTTTTTTCTAACTCTGTCAGATTACAAATCACTTCATAGGACTTAAAGGTTACTTATTCCTTGGTAGCTTTAGGAAGTTACCAGAATAAGACAATCTTTTCATTTGCACAAACGTTTGCATAACTGAAAGCATAATTTGATCCTCATTTCATATTTCAAAGTAAGGAGTGCTGCAAATTTATTCTGTACAATAAAGAGCAAGCACAGGCCTTGATATACTCATGTAAGACTTCAAAGAGCCAATCGTAAGTCTTCACTGTGCCTGACGAACCAAAGTAAGACATTTACCAGTTTATCTCCTATGCCTACTGGCCATGTTCCTTTAGTAAACACAATCCCCCTTTGAATTTATAGCAATAATGCCATCTCCAAAACTATCACTAGATTTTGGAAGATAGCTCACCCACCACTTTATTTTTAGCTTTACCATGCAGCAGTCTTAGGTATTAGTTTACAAAATCTTCCCACCCCGGGTACAGGTACATCATGATGCAGTGTGTCATAGGGCCAAAGACATGGATGTACCCCAGAGCTTTAGATTTTCCCAGACTAGACGCACACACCGTTGACCATGAGTGAATCACACCTATGCAAAGGTAAGTGTGACTTTCCTGGTCCTGTAAAAGGAGAATATTGGAATTGGATATATTTTCACTTAAATAATACATCTGATTTCTCTTCCCTTTTGATTTTCTTTACATATGTTGCTAATCCAAACAATATACAGAACGCATTGCAGCAATTGTACACATTACTGCCCTGGAGTAAAAATCTAACAGTGGTGGCTCCTGAGATTATGAAGTAAAATAATAATTATAGTAATAAATAATAGTAACAATAATAATAATAGCACTGATATATACTAGGCACCATGATCAGCATTTTACAAATCATTTAATTTTCACAACTGAGTCTTTAAGACCATTACTATTATTATCCCTATTTTACAGATGAAGAAATCGAGGCACATGTGGTGCTTGTTTTTCCATTCTTGTGATACTTCACTTAGTAGAATGGAGTCCAGCTCTATCCAGGATAATACAAGAGGTGTAATATCACCATTGTTTTTTGTGGCTGAGTAGAACTCCATGGTATACATATACCACATTTTATTAATCCTCTCTTGTATTGATGGGCACTTGGGTTGTTTCCACATCTTTGCAATTGTAAATCGTGCTGCTATAAACATTGTAGTACAGATGTCTTTTTTATAGAATGTCTTTTGTTCCTTTGTGTAGATGCCCAGTAATGGGATTGCTGGATCAAATGGTCGTTCTACTTGTAGCTCTTTGAGATATCTCCATATTACTTTCCACAGAAGTTGTACTAGTTTGCAGTCCCACCAGCAGTGTATGAGTACTCCTATCTTTCTGCATCCATGCCAAATTTATTATTTGTTTATGGAATGCAATATTTTATACTCCTTAATCTATTATTATTATACTAATCAAATCCTCTATATCATTAAATTTTTTGATCACATTTGACCTGAACTCATAAACAGCAGTAGTAATTTATATCACTACAGCTTTTTTGATCTTATTCTTGCATGTATCACTATTTTGTCTTCATTGTGAATTACATCTTTTATCAAAACAGTATGATCCTTTTGGTGTTTTTGTTTTACCATTAATTCTATTTGTTTGATTTTTTTGTTTGTTTGGTTTTTTTTGAGAGAGAGTCTCACTGTGTTGCCTGGGCTAGAGTGCCGTGGCGTCATCTTAGCTCACAGCAACCACAAACTCCTGGGCTCAAGCGATCCACCTGCCTCAGCCTCCCAAGTAGCTGGGACTACAGGCATGCGCCACCATGCCCAACTAATTTTTTCTATATATTTTTAGTTGTCCATTTAATTTCTTTCTATTTTTAGTAGAGACAGGGTCTCACTCTTGCTCAGGCTGGTCTCAAACTCCTGATCTCCAGTGATCCTCTGACCTCGGCCTCCCAGAATGCTAGGATTACAGGTGTGAGCCACCACGCCCAGCCAAGATTAGATCTTGTTATTGAGCATACTGAAGATAAGACCAAGAACTTAACATTTGATTAAAAAGACACGGGGAGCAAAGGTGGTGACTAGTAGATGTTTTTAGTAGTACAAAAAGGGAGAGATGTCACCAACAGTTGAGAGTAGAATATGAGAGAGGGTTAGTCATAGTATTGGAAGTGGTTTTGATATAAATATGATTAATAGTGATAGTAAAAAGAAGAAAAACAAATGTGTTTGTATCGGTGTCAAAATGTATTTCACTTTAGTGTGGCCCATTGAAAAAAGTCACCTTAGTGTACTGCTTTTGAATGGACTGATTTTAAGTATAGTAGTTTGCCTTCGTATATCAGTTTCATTAATTACAATAGTGAAATGAGCTGTCTACCAAAAATTAGATCATTGTATGGATTATAATAAACATGTTTCTTGTGGTACTGACCTTATAAAAATGGATCTCACCCCATGAACGGATAAGGTATTTGTCATAATGTTTTGACTTGTATGAAATAAGACTTTTTCTGAAACACAGAAAATACTCGACAGTTTTTCTTTAAAATGACCAATTTTACACGGGTAAAATTTTTTTTAAATAAACATTGCAGTGGAAAAAAATTCACAAAGTCACTTTAGGTTGTGGATAATATGTGGAACCAGAGGCATAAATGTTACCAACCAGCACTTCTGTGCATTTCTTTTGTATCTATGTACGAGCCTCTGAAGGGGCATCCCTTCTCTCCTAAAATAAACAGGGTAGCCTTTCCACATCCAATGGGGCCAGCTAAATCAGTATTTCCTTGATGGTCCTTGGAAGAGAGCATGCATACGTGTGTGCTCATACATGTGCATGCAATGTATATGCCCATGAACTGGGTTATCTCAAGTGTAGCTATGCTCATTATTATTTATCTTTTTGACATGATTTGGCAAGAGGTTAGGTTTTTTTCCTTTAAATTTTTAGTGAAAACACTACATTGTTATTAATTTTTTTTTCTAATGAAAAAACAGTATTTTAAAAAATCCATTGACTCAAATGTTGTAATTTTTCTTAGGCTTTGGTCCCTAAATTCTATTCTGTCTTACACGTGTATATATAACATGTAGGAAATTACATTACAACGTATCTACCCTGTGGAAATTGTTTAGATAGTTCAACATATTCGAAGAGATTGATGGAGCCCCAGTTTCTCAAATGAAAGATTTTAGTGGAAGATTTAAGGGTGAAAGGACCCTAGAGAGTTTTCCCAATTTAAAAACAAAAGTAAAATTCACTAATTTTGCTTACCTCTCTCTGCTTACAGTGTCAACAAGTGCTATTGATGGAAAATATGTAATACCCCATAAATATATATGACTATTATATACCCATAATAATTAAAAATTAAAAAAGAGCATACAAATTTAAAATAAAAGAAAATATGTGGATTTAGGTCAGTAGACTGCAAAATCCTACTTAAGGTCATTAAATATAATACTTGTCTAAAATTCTCTTTTCTCACAAAAGTAAATACATTAAAATGCTATTCTTCCTTTTGTGTGATCTAAAATAAGAGAGTTAAATCTGACATCCCTAATTTATCTTTTTAATTCATCCCAGTGGAGTCCTAAATATGTGTGTAATGTTGTTGAGTTAAAAATTACTGATGTGTTTGTCTTTGAAAGCATCTGACTTACAAAGAAAATTTCTAATGTATTCTTTTTTGTTTGATGAGTCATTGTAAATAAGGATGATGGATATATTATACAATTAATAAACAGTATTGTCTAATTCATTTATTATGTATGTTTACAATACTATATATTTTTTAATTGAAAAATAGCAGTGAATTATCAGCCTGTGCTGAATAGTACTTATTTTCAATCTGCCAAGAATATTTCATACTGTAGTTTTAATTAAAAGAAAACTAGGCCAGGAGGAGTAGCTCACACCTGTAATCCCAGCACTTTGGAAGGCTGAGGTGGGAGGATTGCTTAAGACCAGCTGGGCAACAACATAAGGAGACCCCCTCTCTGTTAAAAAAAACAAAACAAAACAAAACTTAGCCAGGCCTCGTGATGCATACCTGTAGTTCTAACTACTTGTGAGACTGAGGCAGGAGGATTGCTTGAGCCTAGGAGTTGGAGGCTGCAGTGAGCTAGGATGATGCCACTGCACTCCAGCCTGGATGACAGAGCAAGACCCTGTCTCAAAAACAAACAAACAAACAAAACCACACAAAACAAAACCTCTTAGAAAACATAAAATATAGAATATAAAAACAATAGAGTTCTCTCAACCAGTTGATGTAAAAGTGCTTTTTTGAAAAAGAAAGACAATATAACACATGTGATAAATCTGTATAATTTAATGGAACTCAGTATTTAGTAAGCAGTATAAGGGTGTAATAGAATTCTTTTAAAAACTTAGAAATTATGCAAATGTTTTTAAAAGTATGATATTTCGTGCTTGAAGTGCAAGATCATTTGGAATGCACTGGTATGAGAAAAAGTCCCTATCATCCTTCCCTCCAGCTTTATTCAGTTATAATTGACAAGTAAAATTATATATATTTATGTGTACAATGTGATTTGATATATGTATAATGATTATCATAATCAAGTTTGTTAATACATCTATCACTTCACATAGTTACCAATATTGGAGAGGGGGGTCAGTGGTGAGAACATTTGGGATCTACTCTCTTAGAAAATTCCAGGTATACAATACAGTATTATTAACTGTAGTCACCATGCTTTACATTAGATCCCCAGAAATAATTTGCCTTATATCTGAAAGTTGGTACCCTTTAATTAATATCTTCCCATTTCTCCCACCTTCTTCAGCCTTTATGAATTCAGCTCTTTTAGATTCCGCATATGAATGAAATGACACGGTATTTGTTTTTGTCTGTCTGACTTTACCTAGCATAATGCCCTCCAGGTTTATCCATGTTGTTGCAAATGGCAGGATTTCCTTCCTTTGTTATGGCTGAATAATGTTCCATTGTGGGTGAATGTGTGTGAGTGTGTGTGTGTATACATCTAAACAAAACACCACATTTTGTTTGTTCATTTATAGGTCAGTGGACAGTTAGATTGTTTCCATATTTTGGCTGTTGCGAATAATGTAGCAATAAATATGGGAGTATAAATATCTCTTTGATATTCTGATTTCCTTTCCTTCGGATAAATACCCAGAAGTAGGATTGCTCAATCAATGGTAGTTCTAGTTTTAATTTTTTGAGGACCCTTCATACTGTTTTCTTTAATGACTGTACCAGTTCATATTCCCATCAGCAGAACATAGGGCTTCCTTTCTCCACATCCTTGCCAGTACTTTCCTTATGTCCTTTTGATAATGGCCAACCTAACAGGTATGAGGTGATGTCTTATTATGGTTTTGAGTTGCATTTCCTTGATGACTAGTGACGTTGAGCACCGTTTCATGTACCTGCTGGTCATTTGTATCGTCATCTTTGGAAAAATGTCTGTTCAAGTCTAGTGGTCATTTTTAATTGAATTGGTTTTTTTTTTTTTGCTTTTGAATTGTATGAGCTTCTTATACATTTTGTCTATTAACACTTTATCAGATAAATGGTTTGCAAATATTTTCTCCCATTCCATAGGTTGTCTTTTCATTTTGTTGATTGTTTGCTTTGCTATGCAGGTTTTTAGTTTGATGTAGTCCTACTTTTTCTTTCTTTTCTTTTCCTTTTTTTTTTTTTTTCGGTTTGGTTGCCCGTGTTTTTGGTGTCATTTATAAAAAGTCATTGCCAAGAACAATGTCAAGGAGCTTTTTCCATATGTTTTCTTCTAGGAGTAGTTTTATGGTTTCAGGTCTTGGGTTTAAGTCTTTAATCCATTTTGAGTTAATTTTTATGTATGGTGTTTAGGGTCCAATTTCATTCTTTTGCATATGGATATCAAGTTTTCCCAGCACTATTTATTGAAGAATATTCTTTCCCAATTGAGTATTCTTGGCAACCTTGTCAAATATTAGTGGACATATATGCATGGGTTTATTTCTGGGTTCTCAATTCTGTTCCTTTGGTCTATATGTCTGTTTTTATGCCATTACCATTCTGTATGACAAAGTCATACCATAGTTTTGTGATGCAGTTTAAAATCAGGAAATGTGATACCTCCACCTTTGTTCTTCTATCTCAATATTGCTTTGGCTTTTTGGAGTAGAAAAAGTTTTTATCTCTGTAGAATTGTGGCAAACCATTGAGATGGGCATAATGTTTAAACTTTACTGTGGTCTAAAATTTTTATGTACAAAATCTTTAGCTTCGGAAGGCAAAACACTCTTTTGGAATTGTCCTAACTTATTTTCTAAAGGTGCAGAGGAAAAGAACTTCCTACTAATGAGGAAAAGCAGGTGGGAGGTTGGTGTTACAGAACCGAGATGGAGAAAAGAAATAATTAACTTTTAGGTGAGAGGTGGAGGTGTGTTTTCAGCTGAGGGAGAGAGCACTGTGGTTGGGATACAGAAGTGATAATTAACTCTGTACTTAATGAACTAACTTCTTGAGCCATTGGAGTGCTGGGGGAATTTTGACACTTACTTAGATGAGCAAGGAACCATAAGTTTCTCTCTTTCATTTTTTACTTTTCTTTTTTTGTTTTTGGGACAGAGTCTTGCTCTGTCACCTGGGCTAGAGTGCCATGGCATCAGCCTAGCTCACAGCAACCTCCAACTCGTGGGCTCCAGCAATCCTCCTGCCTCAGCCTCCAGAGTAGCTGGGACTACAGGAACATGCCACCACACTTAGCTAATTTTTCTATTTTCAGTAGAGACGGGGTCTCGATCTTGCTTAGGCTAGTCTTGAACTCCTGACCTCAAGCGATCCTCCTGCTTCAGCCTCCCAGAGTGCTAGGATTACAAGCATGAGCCACCGTGCTGGCCTCTTTCATTTATTTAAATCTTTTTCTCAGGTATTAGTTTGTAAAATCTAATGTTATATGAGAACCATATGGAAAGGACACCATATTTAACTATTTACACAAAGATCCTTTGTGTGTTTGAGTTGAACTTCTTAAGTAATTGAATGGTGACCTTATTAATAACCTGTAAGAGGAAAATAAACTATCTAACAGAAAATAATAAACTCACAGTACATAATTTCCCCTTTAAAGAAAAAACTCAGTACAACTGCCCTTTGTTTTGTTTAATTAAAACACCTGTGGCCTAACTCGTTATCTCTAAGAGTTTTTTTTTTCCTCAGCCTTGAAGAGCCCTAAGCAGATAATAGGGGTACGAACCCCCCGCTCCAGTTCTCTGCCTCAGTTCCTGCCAAAAACCAAAGTCCAAGGACTCTGACAAGTCAGTCTCACAGAAAAAGAACAAAATAAAATAAAGAGCACCTGCAACAACTTCATAGATGCTTCTGTTAACAGTCTATTGAAGCAGAGGAGGGGAAAAAAACATTTTTACCCTTTACAATCACTGAGCCACTTCTCCTCAGCGGCCCAGCGCTTTCCACTTTCCTTCTTGCCATTCCATTTTCCTTTTATCTCTCTTTCTCTCTTTTTCTCTTTCTCTCTCTCTCTGTCTCTGTCTTTCTTTCTCAGAAAAATACATTTTTTTACTTTTACATTATATATCCTAATCTCTGCATGAGAAATCTTTCTTCACCCGTGGCATGAACAGCTAGTGGGCTTTCCACCCTTTCATATGGTGGCATATCGGAAGAAAAACAAATCACTTCTCTGCCTCCATATGGGGAAATCAAGTCATTTTTCTGCCTCCATATGAGGAGCTCACTTTTCTGCCTCTGGC